>JAWPHD010009027.1:0-108550 GCA_037043455.1 Cyrtodaria siliqua | reverse complement strand
TCATCACATACTGTACAATACCTTACTGCCTCCTGATTTTTACTCTGACTCGCGCAGGGAATGCAAGCAAACATAAAATGTTCAGGGATAGAATTTCTATAGGTAACTGTAAATCGCTATTAGAAATACATTTGTGATTATTAGTTTTTTGTCAAAGGATGAGGCCCGGCCCATAAAGAGTGTATAATAATGTAGTAAAAATTATAACCGTTTTGCATTTTATGTGCACTTGTATATATGTTAAAACAACTATGTATAGATGGATTTTCTTAAAATACCCGTGTTAACAATTAATAGTTTTTGTATTTTTAGCACAATATACTCTATTATCAGTTACTTCTCTGCCATGTTTTAGTAAATCTCAAATGCAAGAAACTCATCGGGACTTCAAAATTCAAAATTCGTTGTCATCTGTCAGTGTTTTTTATCACCTGAGCCGAAGGCTCAATGTGATGTTTTGGAATCACTCTTCGTCCGTCGTCCGTCCGTTGTCTGTCCGTCGTCCGCCGTCGTCGTTATCTTTTGCTTCTGACGACTTTTTCCAGAAACCGCTTGTCAGAATTCAATCAAATTTTATATGAATTCATTAAACTGGATTTTATGGTTGCACCAACGTGCAAAGTGCACGGGCGCGCACCTAGTAGAACCATCAACGTTCCGCAAGCAAGCTGGATAGCTTGATACAACAGTCCTGGCCCCATGGGGAATCGAACCCACAGCGGCGAGGGACATGTGATTTCAAGTCTGAGACCACTCGACCACGGACGACACCAAGTTTATGTGAAGCATCATTATATGTTTGCTCGAATGGTGCATCTGAGGTCATAAATGCCCCCGCAATGGGGCTAATCAGTTTCATTTAACAAATCTTAAAAGATCTTCTGCAGAAATACAAGTGTAGACAGTGGTTACCAAATCCGTATGGACAACCTCATATGGGCCATAGGTAGAACTAATATTAATATATGGTGCAGTAAAATTATCACGTCTAGTTCGTGTGTTGTTGTTTGTTTTTTGATATTAATAATAACACCAAGAGAATCGGTAGAACCGATGGATGCATCCCGAAAGTTACATAGAAAAAAGTAATGTTTAGTGTGAGTCCTTCCTTATTCAAAATGAATCGTACGGAACTCTATTATGCTCCGAATAAGATATTTCAAAAAAGGGAGATAATTAAAAAAGTAGTGAAGCTAGAGTTATGGTTCCTTTGAACTGCACTCCGTCTCAATGTCCTAATCATTCACACGAACTTTAATCAAGCATACTTTTTGAGTTATGCTCCAGACAAAAAGTGTGACGCACGGACGCACGGACACACAAACGGACGGACGGAAAAAGCGGCGACTATATGCTCCCCCATAATAAACAATCTAGTGTTTTTAGTTACAATATATTTTATATCAAAAACTAAGGTAATAGTAAATGAAAAGAAAAAAAATGTGATGAGAAAAAAAATGTGATGGGACCTCAATATAATGTCTCTGTGGTAATCAGTCAGCGAGAAGTAAGCAGTTAAAAAGCATGCTATCCATGATCATTCAGTTGGGAAATGTGTCTTTAAAGACACTTTAAAGACACATTTCCCAACGCTACTTGGTCGTTGAAAAAGCATGAGAATCTTGAATATTTACAGCCAGCACGCTTCATGGCTGATCAACTCGGGTATATAAATTGAGGCCCGCTCTTAGTTTTTTATTTGTAGAGCATTGCTATATTTAGGGTAAGAATAGCCTAACAACACTTTGTAATTTACTTTAATGAAGAAATATATGTTCATAATTTAGCTTTTGAATACAAAACTTATCTGGTATTTCTTAATTGTTTTTAGACCAAAATCAGAGCACAACACAATAAATATACAACATTCTTTAATGTGTTATTATGTGTACTGGTCACAAATGCTTTATTGTGCGGGCCTCATAATCTGAAGAAAAATTGAATATCACACTTTGCTCATGAAATTGCATGGCTAACAGGGATTTACAGTTACCTATAGAAAAGAAATCCCCCCCCCCCCCCCCCCCCCCCCACCCCACTCAAATACAATAGGCTAGAAATATGTCTTAAAAGTCCTAGTTTGTGATTCAAGGGTAATTGATATATCTTTATAGTAGGCCTTCAGCTGAAGGGGTTGGTCGGTACCATCTGAGGTGGCAAATTCTAACACTAATTATTGAGATGAATGATTCCTATAGATAATAAATCACCCGGGTAGACTTCTGGGACGCACAGCTTATGTCCAGATTTTGGGACAAAAAATCGCTGAAAACTGGAATATATTTTCAAAAGATATATCAGAGTATCTATATATTTTAAATTATCTTTTGATTTTATATTGATAAGTATACTTTGATCCAACAGGTAGAAGTTGATTATTTTTGAAAATTTGGCTAAACACTTTCAATTTTTACCCTCAAAATGACAAAAGTATCATTTTTTGGAAAATAAAATAAAGGAACATATGTTTTTTTAATTTTTATAAATAGTTTTATTGCATAAATAACTGATTTATTAGTAATTTAAACTATGGTTTTTAGTATTCTATAATATTGGGAGTTTAAAAAAATATTTTAACGAAAATGACTTAATTAGTAATTTAACTAGTGCATTTATATGGAAATCTAAACGAAACTGTAAATAATGTATTTTATGACATATTGTGACAATACTAATTAGCTTGATCCCATATCAGAAGTGAATATTGTCATGGATAAACAAGGTCTCTCTCTCTCTCTCTCTAGCCGGTTTACATGTAGTTTGGGGGACACGGCCTCAGACCTACGTTTGGGGGTCTATACTTTCAGTGCTTAGAAATGAATACAAATTTGTACACAAAATATCCCCGGAGAGAAAATACCAATCTGCTAGTAACAGTTGTCCAGGTATCATGGTTTTCAAAAAGAGAGACCGTTTTATGGGGGACCGAGAGACTGATATGGTCTCACGAATATGATGGACCAGTGAGAAACAGAGATATTTTAATAGGGACCGAATAATTAAGAGACACATTCAGTCCTGCCTGTCATGCATATACTGTGGACCAACGAGAGAGATGGTAAACTAGCCTAGTCAAGACTGTCCCCCCCCCCCCAACACACACTAGCACACACACACACACACACACACACACACACACGGGGCCTCAAGGCGAATGGATTTATGTGGAATATATTATATGTTTTTATGCAGTGAACAAAACATGCACTGAATTTACTACAGTTCTGACTCAATATTTTGACATTTGTCAGGAATTGGTATATATAAATTAACCTTTTTACTTTAGGGTGTATTTATTAATTCCTACGGACTCTCCTGTATTTTAATATGGGCCCTTTCATAAGGTGACGTTGTCTTGACTAATTATATAGCATAGCTTTTAATCTAATTAGAACATTGAACACAACGTTTTAAGACAGTGTTGATCAACAAACAAAACATTGAACGCTATGTTTATACATTTTCTCTCAAGATTTCTTTTCCTGCCTTACTAGTATACCAAAATTACTTGTTCAAGCCATGATTGTGAAACACGATAATGTACACTGAGCTGCAAATAAGAGCCACTATCAACATCAGTTGATTATAAAACACTTCGGTTCAAAACTTGTCTGTTCCACCTAAATAATACTAGTTCCGAACTAAAGTAAAATAAAAGGTTTGAACACTAGCTTTCAGACTCTAACACTTCTCAACTGTCAGCATCATACGTTTAGCTGAATACTACTAGGAGCTATCCCTTTGTCAGTATAGCTCCAAATCGATGTCTGAACTTAATACTGATGTCTTAGCCTCACACGTTGAGCTGGACACTAGCCTGAGCTATCACATTGATGACTAAGCGGTCAGGTTAGGCCAAATGTGTGAGGACTATACGTTCAGTGCTTAGAAAGCAATACAAATGTGTACACAAACTATCCCCGGAGAGAAGATACAACCCGGATAGTTAGTTGTCCATGTATCATTATTTCAAAAAGAGAGACCATTTTATGGGGGACTGAGACTTATATGGTCCTACGAAAAAATGGACCAGTGAGACACAGAGATATTTTAATAGGGACCGAATACTTAAGAGACACATTCAGTCCTGCATATACTGTGGACCAACGAGATAGATGGTGAACTAGTCTAGTCAAGGCCGCCCCCTACTCCCAAAAAAGAAATAATAAAATAATACCAAGAGGCCCAAGAGGACCTGTATCGCTCTACTTGCTATATGGTATCCATGGTTTGGGGTGGTGGGGTGAGGATGAGGATATAATGATTGTGCGTCAGATATGGCAGTATCAATGTAGTTGTTTATAGTGTGTCTTCAATTATGAAGATATAGAGGGTTGGATGTATTTGGCACAAGTTTGGCTAGCTATAAAACAAATCAAACTTTCTTTAATATAAACACTCAAACCAAGTTTGACATGTGACCCATGGATTCAAATTTGACCCAAGGGTAACCATTTGTATAAACTTGGTAGAGGACCATAAGCTGAGTGTAAATACAAAATATTAAACTCAGTTGGCTCTTGTAGTTTCAGAGAAGAAGATTTTTTAATTTTCTCCCAGTATAAGTCTATAAAATATGTGACCCCAGGGACAGGGCCAAATTTGACTCCAGGGTCACCATTTGAGCAAACTTGGTAGAGGACCATAAGCTGATGGTAAATACAAAATATTAAACCTCTGACTCTTTTAGTTGCAGAGAAAAATATTACGTTTTTCCCTATATCAGTCTGTGTAAAACATGTGACACCTGGGGCGGGCCAAATTAGACCCCAGGGTTACCAGTTGAACACACTTTGGAGAGGAACATAAGCTGACAATAAATACAAAATATTAAACCTTTAGCTCTTGCAGTTTCAGAGAGGATTTTTGAAGTTCTTCGCTATATTTCTATGTAAAACTGATCTAACAAGGGCCTCTAAGCCCCCAATTAAAGAAAAGTGAACCAATGTTTCTTATGAGAGAAAAATTAGATAAAATAAAAAATAAATGAAATAAAAAAAAAATTTAAAAAAATTAAAACATATTTAAAAAAAAGAAAAGAAAAAAAAGACTCAAGTGAGATTTGAACCCAGGACCCCTGGGGTTTCCAGTGTACATTTCCAAATATTGAAAAATTGTCATAACTCCGGTTCTGGCTGGTTTTCAAACTCGTCCGAGCTTGCATTGATATCAACAATCTGGCCAAGTTTGGAAAATAATGAATACAAAATGAAGGCGCTAGAGTGTTCACAAGGCTGACAATGGCACTTTTCAATAATTTAAGAGCACATAACTTTGGTGTTCCTGGTCCGAAACAGCTTGAAAATTTGAAAAGAAACATAAATGAAGGCGGCCATCTTTGAACGATGACGTCATCGCGCATTTTTGCCATATATGGGATATTGACAAAATGTCTTTTAAAGCGGAGAAAATCACTGAAAATGAAAAATAATACAGTACTACAAGTTATACATTTTACATGACGTCATCGTTCAAAGATGGCCGCCTCCATTTATGTTCTTTGCAATTTTTCAATAGTTCGTCTTTTTTATTTTTCATGACATTTTGATAATTCTTTCAGTTTTTTTCAAGTTTTTCAGAGCCCTTTTAAATAAATCGTGTTTGAAAATAGTGCATCAATCCCTTTAATATTGACGTCTCAGCCTCACACGATGAGGTGGGCCTGAGCTATCACATTGATAACTAAACAGTCAGGTTAGGCCAGAGGTTTGGGGACTGTACGCTCAGTGCTTAGAAATCAATACAAATGTGTACACAAACTATCACCGGAGAGAAGATACAACCCGTATAGTTAGTTGTCCATGTATCATTGTTTCAAAAAGAGATACCATTTTATGGGGGACTGAGACTTATATGGTCCTTCGAAAAGATGGACCAGTGAGACACAGAGATATTTTAATAGGGACCGAATACACATTCAGTCCTGCATATACTGTGGACCAACGAGACAGATGGTGAACTAGTCTAGTCAAGGCCGCCCCCCACCCCCACCCACCACACTCCCAAAAAAGAAATAATAATAAAATAATAAAAATAATGTCCTCAATTCGATCACCTGCGTATAAGGGTTTAATAATATGTGAAATATATAATTTGATAAGGTTCAGAACTTATCTTTTCCATATATACACCTGGAAAAAAGTTAAGCGCCCCCTAATATTTTGCCATGAGGAGGAGGGTTGAGGCTGTCATCCGGGTACGTGGCGTCCCTACACGTTAGTGACGACTGCCTCTCAGGAAGTCATGTTGGGCATAGAAATCAGAACATGTGCGCTACCCTGAAAGAGTAATTATTTGTTAATGACAAAAATCATGACATTTTTAGACCTTTATTCATAATATTGGGTGACATTTCATTGTGTATATTATTGACACAATTGGTATTGGGCTGCAGGATGCGCTTGACAGTTGTGGCTGGTGTATTCTTGCTAAAACTGACGTAAATTACCCATATGTTTTGGGCCATCGCAGTGGTTTTCACACCTCATGGCGAAAATATCAGGGGCGCTTAACTTTTTTCAGGTGTATATATAACACTAGGTTCGAATTAAAGTTAAATAAGAGGTTACACATTGGTTCAGAACGTATCTGTTCCTTCTATGTAATACTAGTTTCGATCTAGTTAAACACTATCTTTCAAACGCTAACACTTGTCAACTGTCAGCATCATACTTCAAAATGAACACTACTAGGAGCTATCCCTTTGTCAATATAGCTCCAACTCTATGTCTTCGCTTAGTATTGATGTCTCAGCCTCACACGTTGAGCTGGACACTTGCCTGAGCTATCACCTTGATAAGTAAACGGTTAGGTTAGGATAAAGTTTTGGGGACTGTACTTTCAGTGCTTAGATATCAATACAAATGTGTACACAAAATATCCCCGGACGAGTAGTTACAGTTGTTCAGGTATCATGGTTTCAAACGGAGAGAGGATTTTATGGGGGACTGAGAGACTTGTATGGTCCTACAAAAAGATGGACCAGTGAGACAGAGATATTTTACTAGGGACCGAATACTTCAGAGACTCATTCAGTCCTGCATATACTGTGGACAAACGGGATATACAATTTGACCAAGTTTGGAGAAGATTGGATAACAATTACCCATGTTAGAGTGCAGTGCGGACATTATTAATTTCGCGATATTTTTACTATTCCAAGGGCCATAACTCTGGAACTAGTGGGGCGATGGGCAGATTATTGAACTTGTCAGAGACATTGTGCCCATATACTGTTTGACCAAGTTTGAAAAAGATCCGATTAGCTAGTTAAGACATCGTTTTTGCACGGACGGACATGGGTAACACTATAATGGCGGGGGCATACAAACTGAATAACGATCACGTAGTTCTAAATTCAATTTTTTTTCTGCACAAAGGGTCTAGACGTTTGTATTGGAAATCAAACATCAAATATGATCAAGACTAGTACAGCGATACAGGCCCTTTTGTTTTCTTTGGTGATATCGGTTAGGTATTTTGGTCACAAGGTGTTGGGGCAATAATAATAGACTGACAATAGTTATCTATGAATATGATATTTATTGTGTACATGTAGGTTATATCTAGTGTTCAGAAGTTGGAAATTGTTAGTCTAGAACAAGTCTACATCAAAACGTATTCATGCTTATATGTTAAAGGAACCGTCAGGCGATCTGAAACATTTATAGGTGTATCCAAATATAAGTAAAATTATCATAAGTCATGTGTAAAAAAGTATTTGATTGCAGAAGCATTCCCGGTAATCTTTCTATTCATTCTAATTATTTTCATATTGAAGAATGCTAAAACAGGTGATGGCAGTAACTCTTATTAGTTCAACCTTATTTATTATCTAATGTTTCATGGATGTAAAACGTCTTATATAAACACATACCAGGTTATATGGCGCCTAACAAGTTATTTAACTTGTGAAAATATCATTAGAATTTAGAACTAATCAGAGTCTTATTAATAATGTTCGGCTCAAATTTCATCAACAAAAGACATTCAAAAATATTGTTTTCACTAATTCATTTGATTAACCAAATAACTAAGTATTGTCAACTGAAGAAATATAGCACTAATGATTAAAATAAGACCAGTATACTAAAAACAATCAAGGTCAGCAAAGTCGGTAAAGTTCATAAAAGGTCAGCTTCAAACCAAAACAAACCACTAAATAAAAAAACAAGAAATGTCACTGTAAGTGACAAATGCCCCCGAAATGGCTTTGACATTTGACCTCTAAATGTGACGTTGACCTTAGAGTCATGGACCTGGATTTTGCGCGCGACACGTCGTCTTGTTGTGTTGAGCGCTTGTGCAAAGTTATTTGAAAATCCGTCCATGAATGTCAGAGTTATTAACCGGACGAGCAAACACTTCTTTTTGACATTTGACCTCTAAGTGTGACATTGATCTTGGGGCCACGGACCTGGATTTTGTGGTGACATGTCGTATTGTTGTGGTGAGCACTTGTCCCTAGTTATTTGAAAATCCGTCCAGGAATGCCAGAGCTATTGACTGGATACGATTGTATGGACTGACGGTCTGACTGGCTGACGGCCGGATGGTGCGACTACTATATGCCGCCCTTCGGGGCATAAAAACAAACTAAAAAACGCTGATTTTGCTATATATATATATATATATATATATATTCAAATGTGTTATTTTACTCAGATACTCAAAAGGTGTGTTATTCTCCATTGACATTGAGATAAAGACTAGGAGACTTAAACTAATACAAATACATACACACACAAGCTCACCGTAAACACAGTCAATCGCAATAGTTGTTTATACAAGAATACTGGTGTAATTTGTTCTTTCCACCTCCGTGCTTTGAATCATCGACGGAAATCTGGTTTCTAGATTCAAAGCTGGACTGACGTAAGAATACCCCTTCTTGTATAAACATCCACCACAAAATCAAGTTATGAAACAATGTAACCAAAGTTTAAATCAAACGGGGCGAGTACATAAGCTATCTTATTCTTCAAATAGTCAAGCTAAAAACTAAAAAAATATTAAAACACACTGTTACCCGTTCTGGATCATTTTAAAGACACACAAGAGAGACCCGTATTACAAAAAGAACAGTTTCGCAACATGCCTATAAATGATACAATGAACAGAATGTCTTATAAACACGGTCATATAACTAAATTAGTACAGAAGTTAAAAACTTAAAAAAAAGATTAAAACACACATACTATGTTATCAGTTCTGGATCATTTTAAAGACACACAAGAGAGACCCGTATTACAAAACGAACAGTCTCGCAACATGCCTATAAATGATACAATGAAACACAGTCCTATGACTAAATTGACTACAGAAGCTAAAAACTAGAATAATTGAAACCTAACGAACACAACAATGCTTAAAGGAACACATGGCAATCTTGAAATCTTTATCAAGCATTAAAATTAGCCTCTCGATTTATTAATCCAGTATCTATTTGACTTCAAATCTGCTTTAATATATTTAAATACAATTTTTAGTTTTCAACGTCATATTTCTACCATAAGTTTCAATATATTATTGGTGACATGTAATCAACAGTTAGTTATATGCAAACACAATTTTCTTTGTACTATTCTTATAATTATTATTAATGACTGAACAAATGCAATTTATGCAGAAAAACTAATGGGTCTCCATGAGTTTTTAAAAAATCAAGATTTGCAATCTCAATATCTTAAAATACACAACAGTCGAGCTAAAAATGATAATCATCAAAACTGTTTTAAAATATATTAAAATATCACGGTTGCCATGTGTTCCCTTTAAAATAATCTCATTTTTTTAGCATAGCACCCTCAGCCTTTAACAGTTGCTTAGTTGTTGTTTGCCTTTGCTGGTATAGAGCCCATGCTCTTAACTTAATAGATTTCCATTCCCTTTTTCTTAATTCTGGGCATTTTTCCAGCATGCAGTCGACTTCTGGTTTTGTAGGGGACTTGCGGGTCTCGTTTATTATTGGTAGAAGATGTGTGTTTCCTGGGATCTAAAAGAAAGCAAAGTTGTGTTACTTAAAATGCTAATTGAAGATGTCACATACGCCCTTTTGTTGCTTTCTCCAACCACATGGCCTGAATCGATCACCTGAGAATATTTCTTAAAGATGAAGAAATGTTACCAGGGATGGGGACAAACCCCGGTCCAATGCTGGTTAAAAAATCAGTCAGTTCATTCCAAGTAATTATATTTATAGTTATAGGTTGGGCTGTCTGTCCAAGCCAAGTAAGTGAATATATGGCTATATAGTGCAGATCTGAATGGTTCCCATGTAATGACTCTTGTGTTAATATATGACCCCCAGGGCAATGCCAGAGTATACTCCAGAGTCACCATTTGAACAATCTTGGTAAATGACCATAAGCTTATACAGTCTACTACAGCTTTTAACCATGTGGTGTCAGAAGATTTTGTTTACGTTTTCTAGGTTTATCCATGTGCAGTTTAGTTGTAGAGAAGCAGCCTATTAAAGCAAACGTTTATGATTGAAGACGATAAAAACAGTAAAGATCAGTTGCGTAAGTGCTGAACCAACTTAAATGAATAAATTAATATTGTTTCTCTTCAAAACCAGTTATTTAAAGTATGTCTCATAACTATATATAACTGTAACTATATATATATATATATATATAAAATTATAATTATAATTATAAGAAATATGTTTTATTCATGCACCTTGTTTTACACCCTTTCGATATCCTATCATCTTCACACTCAACTTCACACTCATCATCGTCTGTTGCCGCTGTGGAACAATATGTTGAAAAATTGAAAGGTAATTAACCATAGCAGTCACATTATCGAATCATTGTTTTAATATCATGTCATAGTATTACATATTCTAATCTTGCAAAGAAGATCTATATTAACTAAACATACCAAAGGAACGGCTGTGTACCGTACTACTCAGTATACAACTAGGATACATGTTTGGTTGCTACATGCACAAAAAACAGCTAAACACAAGAACTTAAAGGGAATGTAGCGACACAGCCAAACAAGCTTTATTATTGAGAGTTCTGAACAGCTTGAAAAAATGTGAAAGAATTATCAAAATCGGATGATAAACAAAAAGGATATGTCCATTTAAGGTTGTTCTAAAACGGTTATGGGAGCCGCCATTTTGAGAACTTTAACTTTATAATTCCATAATACCATATATGGAATACTGATAAATATCATTTAAAACAAAGAAAATCGATGCAAATGAATGCAATTTTAAAAGCATTATTGCCATTCAGTATTACATATTGTTCATACAGTTGCTGTCAATTTTCCCATAGAAATCACTACATTTTCATATTTATAAATATTACATATATGGTCATTTAGAACCGTGATGTCATGGCTTTCAAAATGGCCGCTTCCATATCTGTTTCAACAGAAACTTCAACTGATCATATCATCTTTGTTTATAAACCGATTTTGATAATTCTTTCACCCTTGTTCAAGTTTTTCAGAACTCTCAATACTAAATATGTTTGGCTGTGTCACTACATTCCCATTAATGTTAATTGACACCTTCATAGCCCAAAAATTAACAATGGAAAAGTAACACATGCTCCACCCCGTTCCTTCGCCCCTTTTCTTTGAAAGGTAAGACAAAAATTGAACATATATAGAAAATAGTATTGTCTATTGGGATTCTTAACAATATTTTTTATTTATAATAAATTTTCTTACCTGGTATGTATTCCTGACCAGAATCTTCACCAGAATCCTGTTTTTTCTGATGCATAGTTTATGCGTTTTCTCTTCCTTTTTGATCGGGTATCTGTAAAACAGTATTACAGATTGTATTGCCGGGTTTAAACTGTCATTGCCATTTTAAGGTAATTGGTAAAAATGCTGAAATGTATCTTGCTTGGAGAGAACCCAGTACCATTTCCTAATGTATCATGTAACAGAAACTGATATAACAAATTAAGGGTCGCAGCTCTTTAACTTCTTGTTTTATGGGGAAAAAATATTTTAAAGTCTATTATTAATATTGTTTTAGTTTAGTTTATTTATGTTACATCAATTGTAACGAAAGCTCTCTGTACTTATTGTTATCACTCTCGATGTCTTGCTGGGTAGAACCAGTACTAAGCAAATGCAGACAAAATGTTTGCTCAGGAACACAACAAATATGGTAATGGCGCGGATCGAACCAACAACTATTTCACAATGGGTCTGATGCTTCACGAATCTTTTAAATATCATGATATTGTTTGAAATTTCCTTTTTTTAAGTAGATACCGGCCGGATACATCGTATTAACAAAAAGTTCTGATCTAAAAGGGCACTACCAAAGGAACATTTAAGGGTTTAGTGTCTTGTTTTGTGCGTTCATTGTGGTATGAACTGTTAGTTGTCGAAGCACATAGCGAACATGATGCCCTTTGGGCATTATGCTCTATGTGCTTCGACAACTTAGCGAACATGATGCCCTTTGGGCATTATGCTCTGTGTGCTTCGACAACTTACAGTTCATACCCCAATGAACGCACTAAATATGACACTTAACCCTTATAATTGCATTCCACGGTTTTAAACTCATTATCCAATTATTTTAATATCCCTCTCCCAAATCTGCCCCTGTAATTGCGAACTAAAATGTTACGCAGCACGCGTATGCATAGTAATTTATTAGGGGGAATACCAATGAAGTCACGATATAACATCACGACGGCGTCAAAAATTACGTGACGTTTTCGATGAATGCAGATAAAAATACATTAAACCTTTATAATTGCAATAACAATCCTTAAAGCACTTATTTTCTTAAAAAATGTATTATAATGAATACGAGTTGTTGTTGTTCTTTACGCACACTCAATGGATGGCGGATGAAAGTAGTTCTTCGTACAGTTCATTGGAAATGAATGTAGCTTAAATTGATCATGTGATCATCGTTTAAACAATCACATTGTTTGTATTATTTAAATGTTCGAGTGACTGCAATTATAATGTAGTCAATTTGTACTTAATACTTTAAATGGTGTTTAGATATTAAATATTGAATGTACTACGTGTCCAAGATCCAAGATCATCGACCTTAAATGCTCTTTAACTAGCAGATATAAACTGTTTTTATGCATATTTAAACAAAGATTAAATGACAACTTTGTACAAAATTGGAATAGTAGATTAACTGATTCAAGTAGAGCTTTATTTTATAATAATATATGTAGATTTAGATTTAAAAGAAGTGAAATTAATACTAGGGTAAAACGGAAATAACTTGTAGATACAGGTGACAGTATTTTTATCTCTGGTAAACAGAGACGCAATCCATCAATTATCGAAATTCAAATTAGTGATTCTTTGCCAGATCAGACACTGTCAATTTGTCAATGGTGTTTTGTTCATACTGCACTAAGGTATGCAACCATAGTCCGTCACTACATGTTTATATTGAAATTCAAAAACACAAGGAAGACTCAGTTTCGGCGTTTCGACCCTTTAGTTTTTCTCCATAACTTGCATTTGCTCAATCATTAATATTAATTATAACAAAAGTATAAAGCAAATTATTTTTGCATGTTACTAATTTCTGCATGTTGAGAATATTGCACCAATAATATATTAAAACATGTGGTAGAATAAGAAGAATATTTAATTATATGCAACCAGTTTTAAAGTCAAAATGATACTGGATTAATAAATCGAGTCGCTAATTTAAATGCTTGATAAAAACTTCAAGATTGCCATGTGTCCCTTTAAGTAATTGTACTTTTAATGTAAAGCAACTGCCACTTCTACCACACACATCCAACCACGTCCTCTGGAGAGGTAAGGAAATGATTATAAACCCTTGCACAACTACACATATATTCCTATCATATATACCAATGTTTCAAGTTCGTATTTCTAACAATGTAGGAGGAGATATGTGCCAATTAAACTCGGACGGACGAACGTGATTTTCTTTTTAAAAAAAGTGTGGAGTTATTCAGTTGAGTGTTTTCAAAGTCATAATTATTACACTGCGCAGCATTTTATTGATTCACCTACATAAGACAAATTGTAAGATATCTTTCTTTCTATAGACAATGTATTGAAATACCGTTTGATGTACTAATTTGATAACATATAAGACAAATGTATTTGGAGTATTTCATTGAGGTTTAGTGAAATCAAATAAGTCTGTATCTACAGGCCTATTTTACCAATGTTTATATATCGACTCCACATGGGAAAATCGTACAATAATGATCCGATGATGAGAAAATCGTACAATAATGATCCGTAAAACTATACAACGCTCAGTTCTAGTAGCAAGCTAGAGAAAATCTCAGCAGGCACCTGTATTGGTAACCTAATCCTGCCGATTATTATACTTTTAGTGAAGCTTGCCATTTCAATTAAATGGGTAATTATGACCTCCCAGATAAGAATTTTGGGAACTTAGACATGTTTGTAGGACTGTATAGTGAGTATTTTACTGGCGATATATTAGCGTAAAGCGTACTCATCGCCCTGGGGAGCGTGAATACGCAACGCACAAGAAACTACGCATTACGCATGGAACAATGCATATACATGGAATCACCTCCTTGTTTTCAATGATAATGTTCAATATCCAGGGACGTAACCATGCTTGAATAGGCACAAACAGACTATCCAGGGACGTACCATGCTTGTATAGACAAAGCACCCACCCGCAGTATATCCAGGGACGTAACCATGCTTGAAAAGGCACCCACAGACTATCCAGGGACGTACCATGCTTGTATAGACAAAGCACCCATCCACAGTATATCCAGGGACGTAACCATGCTTGAATAGGCACCCACAGACTATCCAGGGACGTACCATGCTTGTATAGACAAAGCACCCACCGGCATTATATCCAGGGACGTAACCATGCTTGAATAGGCACCCACGGACTATCCAGGGACGAACCATTCGTGTATAGACAAAGCACCCACCCGAGGTATATCCAGGGGCGTAACCATGTTTGAATAGGCACCCACAGACTATCCAGGGACGTAACCATGCTTGAATAGGGTATAGACAAAGCACCCACCCGAGGTATATCCAGGGGCGTAACCATGCTTGAGTAGGCACCCACAGTCTATCCAGCGGCGTAACAATGTTTGAATAAGCACCGAACATACATTCCAGTGACGTACCATGCTTGTATAGATAAAGCATGCACCCACCCACAGTATATCCAGGGACTTAACCATGCTTGTATAGGCACCCACAGACTATCCAGGGACGTACCATGCTTGTATAGACAAAGCACCCACCCGCAGTATATCCAGGCACGTACCATGCTTGAATAGACAAAGCACCCACCCGCATTATATCCAGGGACGTACCATGCTTGTATAGACAAAGCACCCACCCGCAGTATATCCAGGGACGTACCATGCTTGAATAGACAAAGCACAAATCCACAGTTTATCCAGAGACGTAACCATGCTTGAAAAGGCACTCACAGACTATCCAGGGACGTACCATGCTTGTATAGACAAAGCACCCCCACCCCAAAGTATATCCAGACACGAAACCATGCTTGAATAGTCACCCACAGACTATCAAGGGACATACCATGCATGTATAGACAAAGCACCCATCCACAGTATATCCATGGACGTAACCATGCTTGAATAGGCACCCACAGAATATCCAGGGACGTACCATGCTTGTATAGACAAATCACCCAACCACAGTATATCCAGGGGCGTAACCATGCTTGTATAGGCAGGCACTCACCCACAGTATATCAAGGTCGTATCCATGCTTGTATAGGCAGGCCCAACTCCATCTTATATACATACAGGTAGTGTGCCCTTCCTATACAAGCAATGTTACGACCATTGATTTACTATGGGTTGGTGCCTGTCTATACAAGCATGGTTACGTCCCTGGATATACTGCGGGTGGATGCCCTGTCTATACAAGCATGGTTACGTCCCTGGATATACAGCACTAGGGTGTCCTATCTATACAAACATGGCTACGACCCTGGGTGTGTGTCTGCTTATTAAACATGATCCACATTTTTTCAGCTTCTGTGTGCTTTTGCATGTTACATGTATATATAATTGCTGCAATAAGGATGAAGCAGTAGATCTACATGTTACATTATTTGATTTGTGATTGATACTAGTTATAACGATTGTGTCACCAAAAATAGTCGACAATGCGTTTTGCATATGCTTAAACCTGTAGGGGTTGCTTCAGTTTTAAGAATCAAGTAATTTGCCGAAATATGTTCATCGTCATTTTCTACAGTTAGCAAGACTTATGAAAGCCATGTCCGCTGCGTCGATGGATGGCCTTTCAATGTGTGATACAGTAGAAGCAGATTCACTTGTAAATTGCCTTGGAATTGATATATCTGTTCTGAAGTTAATGCTACACATATGATGGTAAACTTGCACGCATTTAATGCAAGCAAATACGACATCATTCCATGCATCTGTTTCTCTGTGCATATTTCAATAACTTAACTAAAGACACACTAATAAGGAATGGTCAACTACAAAATAGAAGGTAAATGATATGTTGCTTTGTTTGTTTGAAAAATGTTTTACGCCACTTTCAGCACATTTAAGGCAAAACGGTCGATTTGTGTGTGATGCAGGCATACCACACATTTGTTCCTGGGTATATCTCCCACCATCCGTAAGAATCGTAACATTCCCACAAGTTCCAAGTGATATTCAAACCGGCAACGATGAGAAGCGAGATTGTTTCAAACACAGCATCTTTATTATACCGACGCCGAAGGCAATTTGAAGGTGGAGGAACACGATAGCGACAATAGTGATTGTAAGAAATAAGACAGGTGTATGTGTATATGTATGTATATGTATATGCATATGCAGACATGCTCATTTGTGTGTGCGTGCGTGCGTGTGTGTATACATATATACAGCACAAACCAGCAGTTATAACGCTAACAAGAGAACTTATTTATGGAATTGATATCCCCGCCTTTTATGAGACTTTATTTTGGAGTTATGTGGTAAATAGAATCTCACATTCTTGCCTATTTAATATTTAATTTATTCAGTAAACTCGTTGGATAAAAGTGATGTAATGCTCGGCACAGCCTTGCATCATATCATTTTATCCAACGTTTTAATACATATTTAATATTGAATGTGTTAAACTCGTACGATAAACTTGATATGATGCGAGGTTGTGCCTAATTTTATCCAACGAGTTTAATCAATTCAGTATTAAACAGGCACACGTAAGATATTCTATATACTATATACTTTATACTAATATAAAATTGTGACATTGTGTAGTGTCAATTAGCATAATTAGTGGTACATACTGAAGATTTGTTGATATAACCGCGGTATTCGCACGTATTGGTTCCCATTAGACTGCTTCACTGCGCATGTACCGTTTCACTCAAACAAGCTTATATTTAAATGCTGTATAGCTGCCAACCCCAAACAATATTAGTTAGAGGAGAAAAAGATGATTTTAATAAACAAATTTGTCTTCGCGAAAGTCCGGAACAATTTGGTAGTTTCCGCGCGCACTTTGCGTGATGACGCAGATTTTGCCATTGACCTTTTTAACCGTTGTCATACTCTCTATAGAACAATTATATATTTAATTACAAAAAAAAAATAATTTTTCATTCATGTACCTTGTTTTTCCCCTTTTTGATAAAAATAATGTTTCATTCATGTACCTTGTTTTCCCCCTTTTTGATATATCATCACACTCATCGTCTGATGCCACTGTGGAATATTATAATCGGTTGAAAAATGAAAACGTATAAGATTAAACATAGCAGTTATATCAAATCATATTCTTGTCTGTCCGTTTTAATATCGTTTCATATTATTACACAGTTCTTGTCTTGCACAAGAAGATTTATATTAACTAAACATTACTAACGGGAATCGCTGTAATACCCGATATACAACTATGATGCAAATGTGGTTGACCTACTGCATGTAGTTTATGAGAAACAAAGCTAAACGCAAAAAAAAAAATGTGTGCGTGCGTGTGTGCGATAGATAGAGTATTAGTGTGGAATAATTCCATGCATCTAATATATATCGTTTAACGATTGTTTATTGAACGTTGTATAAAACAGCATACTCTGTCTGTTATTTGTTAACATTGTTAACATTTGAACACTTGTGAAAGGACTAATATACTTTTATAATGGTCAAAATGGAAGAGAACGATACCAGGGTTTATGTTATATTAGAACTTAATACTAATACATATGAGACTGTAATAATACAGTTTCTTTTTCTGTTGTAGTTCCAAATGTAGACGACCAAAGAACGTAACACGTAGCGTAGTAAGTAGAACGTAGAGGAGAGGGGCAACTCTTGTATTTATGAAAATTTGTAAAATGTCGTGAAAAATTTAACTAACTTCTTTTTACCGTTAATCTAGACTACATCTGAATTGATATACAACACGTTCATTTGGTTAGCATGGTCATTAATAGTTATCCACCATAGCTCACGTTAAATAAAGTCAACTGTTCGAATACAAGCACAAATAAGTATAAAAGTCTAATAAGAATTACAGTTTTCACAGAAAACAGTAAACCCAAAAACACGCAGTGCGGTGCGTGCGTGCAGGTGTATGTGTGGGTGTGTTGGTGCGTGCGTGTTTGTGTGTGGCGGGAGGGTGGGTGTGTGTGTGCGAGTGTGTGTGTGTGTGTGTGTGTGTGAGCTCTTGTGAAAGAACAAATATATCTTTATAATGGTCAAAATGGAGGAGAACGATATTAGAACATAATAGAAATTCATAAACGAGTGTAATACTACAGTTTCTTTTTCTGTTGTAGTGCAAACTATGCGGGAAGAGTGGTTGGAGGAGAACATATATGAAAACGTTGAGTAGTTGTATCACCTACACAGGAAAGATGTTGTGATATGCAAAAGTAAATCATGAAACTGGAAGTAAATCATGACGTACATTTTATGACGTCGAATTTAAACTGAATTTCTGTGATAAAGTCATCGCTGTCATTAAGCTCGGTTTTTCAGGAGAACGGCTAATATGTACACTCAAGTGATATGAAAACGCAACACGGGAATTTTCGTTAGCCGTGTACGCGATCAAAATGTCACGTAGAATAACCACCATTTCTATGTATAATATATCCTTATTCGATATTTTAATTGATATATGTGCTATAATGTGTTCAGGTATAGTCTATCAGTCAGGACGCACGGGAACGTAAACACGTGCATAGACCTAAGTGTTCTACTCATTTCACCACAGTAGTTTGACGCAAAATAGTCCCATTATCGGGTCACGTGCTGTTTAATTGAAATGTGTATGACCTTATGAAACACACTATAAATCGAAAGTGACTGTATTAAAAACGTCAAAAGTGTGCATGTTCATGTGTTATATAATGTTCTTTGATGTGGTTGCTGAATAAATATCTCAAAACTCTTTACTTGTCATTATTGTGATGAACGCCGTTCGTTATTAAATTTTGACGTTTTTTAAATCCATTTTATTGTCAAAAGTTCATTTTGTTCGCCCATTTGGTGTCATCACAGATTTTCCTAATATTTTGGAATTAGATAGTCCGATACCTCGACTACGTTTTCTGAAAATATTAGGAAAATCTGTGATGACACCAAATGGGCGAACAAAATGAACCAACCTCACTAACGGAAAGTTCGTTAATCAGCCCAAATGGCTAAAATATGCAGTGTGAACATTCTGAACCATGTAAATTGATGATCTCGAAATTAGGGATTGAACTGGCCAACAGTGTGTGAGTTATTAAACAATATTGTTTAACATATCACCCATTTAAAACAATCGAACTAACAGTATTTCGGTAAACTATTTATAACGTATTCGATATTTGAAAAATACCCCCATGCGGAACCTCAGGAAAGGAAGACGCCATTTTGTTTGAAAAGTGACACTTCGGGTCAAAGTTTTCTTCTAATTTGAGAGGATTTTATCAGAATATGGCCAACAAGGAATGTTATAAAGTGTTATAATGAGGAGTTTAAGCAAAATAAAATGGTAAGTATCATGTTATGTTGGATACTTTCGTTGTAACTGGTGTTAAATGACGGACCTGTGAACAGCTGATTTTGTTAAAAATGCAGGAAATTTGGCTGCTGGACGGGAGACCCGAAATGGGCGGTTTGGGAGGCCTTTCGCGAAATATTTTTATTAAAAAGGCGCAATTTTTACAAATCATTGATTGGTTGAAATTTGTATAGTTGTTCACGATTGTTTAATAACTTTTAAATGTGCTAAAATTTAAAAAATCTGTCTCTTTGTTCCTGTCTGCTTGTATGGTTAGCCATTTTTTTCACATTGGGTCGAATTCCCGTAGTTCTTGGTCAAAAAAGCGATATTTCAGTTCATTTTGGAAATATTTGATTCTAAGAAAAACATTAATATTTATTTGCGATTTATATAAGTACTATTTTGATGGTTTTGGCGTGATATTTGTTATTTGGCAATTATAACTTAAACACAGTTGGTGTAAATCGTGTTAGGGGGCATCTCACAGTTATTACAGTACGTTCGCGGTGCACAGTTCTGTTTACAGTCCACACAGCTGCAACATATTTTTTCGCCATTTTTGTGGAGACTGCTCATTAAACTTGTTTATAGATCTACTTTAGATTAAAATTTGACATCAGTATTGTTTCATAATTATTTTTTTAGTTATTTGTAATTTACAATATATTTTAATGTTCATTTACTGCAGATGCAGTGTCAAAATTCGCAAGTTTTAAAATTAGAAAATTGTTTGAAAATTAACATTTTGTTTTTTCAGATTCTTTGACTGTTACTGTGCTAGAGTAGCTTGTTTGCGTTGATTTTTTTGTACAACTGAACTAGGATATGTAGTACACAGGCTTAGGATATTGATTGAACTCTGTGTATAATTGTTGTATGTATGTGTGCATATATAAACACACCCAGTGACCCTTCATTTTGTATAAGGGGCGTCCGTGGCCAAGTGGTTAGAGTCTCTGACTTGAAATCACTTGCTCCTCACCACTGTAGGTTCGAACCCTCAGGGACATAGGAATCTTTATGTGAGGAAGCTATCCAGCTGGCTTGCGGAATGTCGGTGGTTGTACCCAGGTGCCCGCACGTGCACGAAAATTGCCCGGAGGGGCACCTGGGGTCTTCCTCCACGAGTGGAAGCTGGAAAGTCGCCATATGACAGCTGTTGGTGCAACTATAAAATTCAATTTGTTTTGTATAATTAATGCACATTTTAATAAAAGGCGGTCCGGGTTGGCTAAAGGGGAAGGCTTATCTGTGACATGGAACTGTAATGTATATCTGTTTGTTTATTATATACATAGCTTCAACATATTCAGGTACCAAATGTATAAAAAAAAACAACATTTTTTAAAAATAGTGTGTTGTTTTTTATACATTCCTGGACGGATGAATTGAAAACTGTTTGCAAAATTTAATTCACTGTATAAAACCTGTGGGTGGGGTATGCCACGCAAAGGCAATTTTTTTTATATAATGATATCAAATATTTTCTTTTATAAACATCTATGATTATAAATATCCTTTTTTTAACACTTTAGATCCCCTCCACCCCCAACACCACGCGGAATCATTGACTCGACTGAGTATGAATGCCATGCCCAAACACTGGAACTTCCTAAATTTTCCCCATGAACTTCCAAATTTGATATGCAGGAAGTTCAGACTTCCTAAATTTGAACCTTAGTGGAAGCCCTGGTGATATGGAACCACATGGTTGATAACATTTAATAGAACCCTTAATAGAAGTTTACAGCATCATATTTAAACATGTTCAGCATGTTTGTGCAGTTAAACTATATAATTACCTTATTATTGCAAAATTTCATAAAGAATATCAACAGAAAACTATTTTCAACCCCAAAATAGAGCTTTTGCTAACTGTATGTAAAGCGTCTTATGATGGTCAAAACAAGACATACTTAAGCCATATAGCTAATACATAGAGGATCTTAAACGAGTTCCCATTTCATATAAGATTTATGAAACGAGTTATGAATTATTTTAATTTTAACGAGCCGAGTTAAAATTAAAAATAATATATAACGAGTTTCATAAATATTATATGGAATGGGAACAAGTTTAAGATCCTTTTTATCACATAACATTGCAATCAAATTAGTAAAAATTAATTCAAATGGACATAGAACCGCCACGACGTCAGACACACTTTAGCGCCAAAACGTCATAAAATGTGTGACATAACGTTGCATATAATTTATATTATAAAAGAGTTTTGTGTTTTACCTCTTTACAAAATAGCAGTCTCTGCCAACCTTTTTAACAAACCAACAACAATGTTTTGTATAAAGTGCATTATTTTTTATAAGCTGTCACAAATAATAAGTTTATGACTCAGATCTGGGTGAATTTGTAATAAATAAAATATTTTCAGCTAATAAACTTGCGTAGTGTTACAGGTTTAACTAGTGATGGTCCGATTGTCGCTACGTCGCCGACATCGGTTAGGAAAATCCAGAGCGACGATAATCGATTACGAATTTCTGTTCCGCGACGTCGCGAAAGTTTTATACCGTACCCAAGGGAGACAAATCAGTGATCACGCGTCAGCGATGAACAACTTTTTCCTCATCCAGGAACAAAAACTAAATCGATGGGATGGGATTTCTTTAAATTTAAAAAAGGAGGCGACGGGAAGATCGACACTAGTGTCGCAATTTGCAAAACTTGCAGAAAGCAATATGCAAACAAAGCTAATTTTTTTAATATATGATAATATCGGTAGATGTTTTCGGATAGTAACTTATTCGGATGCATGATTCGTTGTAGTCGTGTACATTTATAAATAGATAGTTGAATGGAAATAATACTATGTTGGATTGCACATTTAAAAATTGTAATTGTAATTGAAGCTCTATTATTTGATATATTTCAAGACAAAGTAATGGCTTCATTATTTTTGAAATCACCCATATGTGAATGTGTTTGTCATATGACTCAGTAACTGTGAGTTTTAGCACTTTATGGACTTTCTAGTCATTTAAAAAGGTTCTAGTCACTTGAATTACTTTTCTTCTTTTGTTAACTTGTTAGCCAGTTTGTGTCAAGTTACCTGTTTCGGCTGTTTGTCAAATTATCATTTACAAAATTACAATAATGAATTTTAATGATTATAAAGCAGCAGACAAAAGCATTGTTATTTTTGCTTGTCCATTTCCACAAATGATGTCTAATGCTAATATACCTTTTTCTGTTTTTATTGTAATTGTAACAGAAATTACTTTATACAAACAGTGAAGATTGTAGAGTCTTGCTTGTCAACAGTTCTGCAGGGATGGAAACTAAGCTTGGTGCAACCATCTTATGAGTTTTGGTTCCCAGCTGAAAATGAGCCCATGGCATGTTCTAAGCATATTTGTAAGTTTAGCTTGTCGAAAAAGCTAGTCGCCTGGGCGGACTACCAACTTATGAAATTTACCCAGTTTGGAATTTAGTTGCCCGGGCGAACGGGCAACCATTAGTTTCCATCCCTGACTGTTCGCTGTTGATTGAATGATTCTTCTACTTCAACCGATTATTAATCGGAAAGTTATCGATTGTACACCATCCAATTAAACCGATTATCGATTGTGAAAAATTTCAACCGATTTCCATCACTAGGTTTAACCCAACCAATCAAAATCGTTCCAGGTTGTATTACACGTGTGTCATACAATAGAATTTGAAATGGGTGTTCGACACTGCTAACGAGGGACGTTATTTGATAAAAGTGTTTCTTAGCACAAACATAATTAAAAAAAAGAAAAGAGTTCAAACTGAATGTCACACGGGGGGGTGGGGGGGGGGGGGGGGGGGGCATATAGTTGCCGCCATGTCCGTCTGTCCAGTTTTCTTGTCCGCTTAACTCCTACTACATTTTCATCCGATTTTCATGAAACTGTATAGGAAGTATCAGTATGATGTCTAGTAGCACACACTTTCAGTATGTTTTAGTTAAAACAAAATTGGGCGGAGTTACGGGACTTTGCATTTTTTTAAAAATATATAAAGCTTATAAGCTCAACTCATCCGACATTTTCCATCCGCCAACAAATTCACCCAGATCCGATTGTATTTCACACGTGCATCTTTATTCCGGAAGCATCCATCGATTCTACCGATTTCTTGTTTAAACTTGCTACCTAGTTTGTTAGAAGATATAGCCTGGCGGGGATTTTTCATTTTGGATGACAATAGGATAGAGGTTTGTTGAACTGTAGTACCTGGTTTAAACTCCCAGTGGCCTTTTTTTTGCCATTTATCATTCCAGTGCAGTATCCATATTGTTAACCCGTTTGTGTTCATGAAAATTGCAATTAAATCTAAAATGAAACCCTTGTATCAAAAATTACTTGAAAAGCTATAACAGATTTTGCATTTCCATGGCATTGGTATATGGAGGCCATTTAAAAAGCATAGTACTGTCAAGCAAATTTAACTGTTTTTTGTTTGATTTCAGGCCAAGTGACAAATCTTCTATTATCTACAAACGTGTGTTGTTGTTTGCAATGTTAGCAAGTGTTGTGAAAGTTATCAACTTGTGATTAACAATATGAATATAGACTGTATATTGTAGATGAAAAAAGCTTTCAATTTCAAAATTAACCAATAACCCGCTAAGGGCGACTACAATAGCTGATCAGGGTTTACAACGTCTAGCTGCCGATCATTCATTTGCCCAAAACACCCCTTTGTCACATAAATGGAATGGTCTTAATTCAAAGAAAGAACAGTCCATTATATATGTCATAGTTATTAACCCTTAAACCCCTACATATAATATATCATGGACTGTTCTTTCTATGCATTAAGACCATTTCATTTATGTGACAAAGGGGTGTGTTGGGGCAAATGACTGATTAGCAGCCGGACAATGTAAAGCAGAGCTACAGATCAGCTTTTTGATCAATTGAATATTTACCCATCGGTATTTATTTGGGTATTTCATGATTTCATTTGGGTAAAATAAAACATTAACTGAACAGTTTGCGACATTGTTCTGGGGTGGCATTCCACTAATATTGAATTTGTATAAGCAAAATCTAATAAAATCAACTTCTTTTAAAATAGGCTTTATACATGTACAAGGTGACTGGGTGTCCCTTCAACAACCCATATTTTGCTCAGTTTGCGTGGGTTGTTTTATCATTTGACAACTTCGATTACTTATTGGTACCCAGGCTTTTTATTGGGTATTTTGGCATTTTAATTGGGTATTTAAGCATCCAACCCCTTTAATTATTCAATTAATTAATATTATAAATAAATGATTGCAAATAATTATGCAAGTTACGTTGAAAACCAATGGGACACCATGAGTTTTGAATAAATGAAAGATTGCTGGGTGTCACTTTTACATGTTAGTGTTGATGTTACCTTAACATCTTTTGTTCTTTTATTGCAGTAGGATGAGAATTCGATTGGAGATGTCAGTTGTGTTGATGCAGATGGAGGGATATTTTCCATTTCCGGACAGTGGAGTCACCCCTGCAGCCCTATATATCTAAGTAAGTCCTATATACTAATACTGTCAGTAATTTGAAGGAATTCATTTTCTGTTTAATCTGGGGTTTTTTGTTGGTTTTTTATTTAAAACGTTTAGTAACCAGAACATACAAATGGAACAGTCTATTAAATCATTTTAGAATTATTTATTTTTTTGAATTTTGTGATTTTTGGTTCCAAGAAACTCATTTATACTCAATGAGTGATACAAACAGTCTTAATCTGTTTCTCACAGCAATTAAAAAGCTCATTCAGTTCTGAGAACACACTGATTTGCATCATAATTTAGCATGACATGATGTCATAATATGATACCTTATCATCCCTTATTTTTTAATAATTTTATCTTTATATATTTACATTAATTTTTAATTAATAACATACTTCATTTTTCACCAATTTTCGCGCACAATATGACCTATTTATGTGTCGACGTGCCGTAAAACACCATTAATTCATTCATAATACCAGGGTTTGATGTCATAATACCAAAAAGTGATGTCATGATAGAAACTACGAAATGAACATTCTGATTGGTTCATTGCAGTGATAAAAATTGGACCAATAAAACCAGTTAATTTAAAGCTCATTACATTCTCAGAACACACCGAGGTTTTACTGGACATTGAGTAATGAGGTTCTTGAAACCCAGAAACACAAAATTCTAATAATAAAATAATTCTAAAAATTTAGACTGTTGTGAATGAAAATGTTAAAGTAGTAAATTATATGCATTTTGTTTTAAATATGTTACACTGAAATTCCCTGAAACGGATACATTGAAGCTAATTTATTAAAGGGACACACAGCAATCTTGATTTTTTAAAACCCCACAATATCCTGATAGTTTTTCTACTCGACTTGTAGATCTATTTGTTCAATCATTAAAAAGACACACTGGCAGAGACTAATCCTAAAGTTTTTATCAATCTGTATATAGTTTCGCTATCAGATAGTATCTCCACTTGATCAGATAACTAATGCCATACAAATTCAATAACCTTTTTATTGTATACTTTCATATTGTTTTCGATCAATGTTAATTGTATGACTATTACTTTTCATTGTATTTGTGTTATTTTTATAGCTTTTGATGGAATTCCTATCTTGCCATTCAGTTTCATTTTGTGTGGATGATTATTTTGCGCGAAAACGACGTCGATATCGGATGACGTCATTAAAAACAACAAGCCATTTTCTAAAGCTTGTTTACCATTCGATAACGTTAAAAACAGTGGGTGAGTGACCATTTCAGTTATTTTATTAATTTTTGCCATAAAAGTTTGAAAAAAAACACGTATTTTTTTGTTGACACTATAGGAAGGATTCCGTTATTTTTATTTGAAAGTAGTTCCTTATTTCTATTTCGCGGCTCTTAGCAAGCACGAGCAAAAGTTCCCGTGCAATATGAATGCGTGCAATATCGTAGAATATTATACCTCATTTGCATATTCCACTCTTTGTTTAATGTGACGTCATCCGGTCCATAAAGTTGCTTATTACATGTGTTACTATATATAGTAACAAAAACGGCCTGTTTTTCGTGTAATACATTCATTGTCTCTGCGGTCATATTAGATAAGCGCGTGAAACGGCGGGCCAAAAATCCATATGAAGGGCCAAAAAACCCATATGGCGGGCCGAACATCCATATTAAATCTAGACTGCGTTACATCCATTTAGCATTAAATTGTAGATATATTTTTAATAATCGACCACGAACCAGTCATATCGTGCATCTGTACGTGTATCCAACGACAACTGCGACGGTTGAAAATGGCAGCCAGAATGCTCGCTACTCTGAGTACACGCAGGAGATTGTTAGTAGCCGAACAAAGATGAGGACGGACATTAAATAATGAAACTGTGAAAAATAAGATTAGAACGACTCGGTCTAAATCACCCTACAATATGACGTGAAAAAAAATATGTGACTGGCTCGGAGATGTTGAAAATATTTTTGGCGATTGTGTGATAGATTTAACTGTTCTAAAAACAGCCATGAAATAACTATATTATGGATACTTGTTATTTTACAACCGGTCAATTAATTGCTATCGTATCATAATTACGAATCAAGTATGATAAGAACAATTTCAATTGTTGTCCATTCCTTTAGCATGCTGTATATAGTCAAAGCCTTCAGTAAAAAAATATATACTCATTTTCCGAAATTAGGGCAATGGGTAGGCTAAAAAAAAAGAAGGTGTGGTTCAGGTAATACTGGCAAAAATAATTAGGCTAGGTACATGTAGGAAGGCTTTTTTTTTTACTTTACACGTTGCAGAAATCGTACAAAAATTAGTAAAACATAGTGTTTTAATATCTTTGTAGTACTTTGCTTGTGGGGTGATTGGCTCAAAATATTTTGGGAGCTGGTACCCTTTAGCTTTTAAACATCCTCTGGAGCACGCTAACCTGCTTTTAACATAGGCTGCATGATGAGTGTTACAGAACTAGATTATATTAAACCATATACGCTATCAGCTAGGAATCCTCAGTTCTAGGAGACCTAGCTAGGGGTTCAGGTTAGATGAGCCGAGATATTTATCCAAACTAACCCTGTGACCAGTATAAGAGCTTGGTGGTGTGGTGGATATGGTGTCTGTCTAGCGCTGAAAAGGTTGCGGGCTCAAACCCGGGGTCTTTGTTGTGACCTCCATTAGAAGTACTGGTTCAAACAAGGAAACAGACTCAAAGGCATTTCTACATGCCACAATAGAACTTAACTATAACTAAGTTTTGATTTAATAGTTATAATATTTATTATTTAGAATACCCTTTCAAAAAGAATCATAAACAGCTTGATAAAAAAAGTTATTAAGACTGATCACCTGACATGGTCATTGGCATATTATTCCAACACAAACAAAAAACAAATGCATTTAAAACTTTTAAAAAAAAAAGGCCTCGGTAGCTCATACCTCGGCCTTAGAGCTACAGACCTCTGCACCATGTGGGTTCGTTCCCCGGTGTAGGAATGTCTGATGGCAACTTCATCCTTCATCTCATCTCCCACTGAGGTTGCTGTCCCAATATAACATAATATGATGTGTTTAAACCATGTTGTTGTCAACCTATTTAAAAAAAAATGTCTAAAAAACCCTTAAAGGGACACTGTCCGTAAGTAAGCATATTGGCGTAACCAAATAACCATCTGACTTTTATTCAGTCAAATGTATACATGAAAACATGAGCATAGACCCTAAGAAGTTTGTAGTAATATATTCGTGAGTTTGGGGAAAAAAAGCTTTAATTATTATTTGTAATAAAGTGGGACCCACCATTTTTACCTTTTCTGCGATCACGTGACTTCCATTAGCCCATTAGGTTTTCACCATAGTATGTATTGCGTATTATGTATAGCCCGGTTAGCTCAGTAGGAAGCGATGTTGACTACTTTACGCTCACGCTCACTATTATTACCATGAGTGTAATTTTAGTTTGGGCTGCGAATTCAAACGCCCGAAGCGGTTACTTTTTTTTTTGTACAGCGATTGAATTCCGTCAAACAATCTTGCTTTTAATTAGTAAATATTCAATAATATTCGGTGTGTAATGTTTGCAAACATAATTAGTGTGTGTTTTATAAGCTAAAAGTTACGGACATGGTCCCTTTAAATATTCAAAACATACAATAGGAACTATTCCATTTCATATTTAAATAAAATCAGAAGTATAACTATTACAATTTGATTTTAAGTAGTACTTAAGAATACTGCTTCAATTTTATTTCAATATGTTCCGACATATTAAGTCGATTGAAATGTTATAGTGGGTGGGTGTCATGTTATACCTCAAAGTGACTTTTATCTTCCATGTTTCTGTATGCACAACACAGCACAGAATTGGTTTTGGATGAAGGATGATGTTCTTTAAAGTTGTCAAACAATCTCGCAGTATTTGCGACGGCCTTCATCAGCCTTATTTCCAGCATTTTTAAAAGTAAAAGTGAGCCAGTCGCCGCCATGTTTTCATCAACGGTGCGATATAATCCAATAACGGAATCGGGAATCGTTGTCATCTATCATCATGTTTCGTACTCATCGTATTTCATATTCATTATTGATCGTACCCAAGAAAATTCGTTCTCAATCCGAAAAAATAAATAAATGTCGTTAGATTTTTGTAATTTAAACAGTAACGAGAGGTCAATGACCGTAAAGCTCTACTGGTATGTTTTTGATAGCTAGATCAGCATTCCTGTGAAGTTTCATGAAAATCCGTCAAGTAGTTTCAGAGGAGTAGTCGCTACAAGTGTTCATTATATAACTCTATGTATACGAAGATGGCTGCTGGCGGCCATGTTTAACGTCAAATCAAAATAATTTTTGACAAGAATCAACATCATGTCATACTGATCATTTTAGAAAATGTCCCATATCAATATCACTTACAGTTTTCAAGAAGTAGTCGCTACAAACTTGCATTTTGAAAATATATTTATAGCCATGGTGGCTATCTTGAATTTCCGACCGACCTGAAATTTTGCTAGGATCAATTAGACATCAAGAGCGACATTCCTGTGAAGTTTCATGAAAATCCGTCGAGAAGTTACAGGAGTAGTCGCTACAAGTTTTTACTAGATAACACTATGTAAACAAAGATGGCCACTGACAGCCATGTTTAACATCGAATCAAAACGATTTTTGACAAGGACCAACATCATGTCATGCTGATCATTTTAGAAAAAGTCCCATATCAATATCACTTATAGTTTTCAAGAAGTAGTCGCTACAAACTTGTTATTTTTAGCCGTGGCGGCCACCTTGAATTTCCGGCCGACCTGAAATTTGCTAGGATCAATTAGACATCAATAGCAACATTCCTGTGAAGTTTCATGAATATCCGTCAAGTAGTTTCAGAGGAGTAGTGGCTACAAGTTGTCATTATGTAACTCTATGTAAACAAAGATGGCCGCTGGCGGCCATGTTTAACGTCGCATCAAAATAATTTTCGACAAGGATCAACATCATTCCATACTGATAATTTTAGAAAAAGTCCCATATCAATATCACTTATAGTTTTCAAGAAATACTCGCTACAAATTTGTTTTATGAAAACCTATTTTTAGCTGTGGTGGCCATCTTGAATTTCCGACCAACCTGAAATCATTTAGACATCAAGAGCAACATTCCTGCGATGTTTCATGGAAATCCGTCAAGTAGTTTCAGAGGAGTAGTCGCTACAATATTTTACTAAATAACTCTATGTAAACAAAGATGGCCGCTGCAGCCATGTTAAACGTCGAATTAAAACGATCTTCGATAAGGACCAACATCATGTCATGCTGATTATTTTAGAAAAAGTCCCATATCAATATCACTTAGAGTTTTCAAGAAGTATTCGCTACAAACTTGAGCTTCATGGGCTCTGTAATGTTTCATGAAAATCCATTCAGTAGTTTCAGAGGAGTAGTCGCTACAAAAAAAAGTTTACGGACGGACAGACGGACGACGGACACCGCACCACGGCATAAGCTCTGCTGATCTCTGATCAGTAGAGCTAAAAACACTATTTCTGTACTATTAGTATCTATGAGTATGTAGTTTCATAGATAATTATTATTAGTTAGTTTTGATAGTTATTGTTAATTTTGATATTATTAGTTTGTTAGTTTTGCTAGTTATTATTAGGTTTGATAATATTATTAGTTTGTTAGTTTTGATAGTTATTGTTAGTTGTTGCTAGTTGTGCTATTATTAGGTTGATTAATTTTTGCAATAGTCTAAGTTAATTATTAGTTTTAGAATTAGCTAGTTTTTACTTTTTGTTAATTACTTAATGTCCATAATTTCATATATTGGTCAGAAGGCAGAATTCAACATGTGTCTTTTGTTTCTAATAGAATTAAGTCATTCATTGTGCAGTTTCATTGTTCGAACATCTAAGCAAATAGCAGTGAGTGTTTTGATCAGTTCGGGGTAGTTGTTCCACATTAAATCAATATGCTTAAGAAATGCTACAAAAGCATTCCTACAATGCATACTGTTACATCTTATATGTGAGGCTTTTGTAGAATCATCCATTCATGTTCAAGGTTACATTGCACCACTGCGTTTGTGCTTCCGTGGTGTCTAGTCAAATAGTGCCTAATAAAAACCGTTTCCCTGCCTTACTAGTGATACAAAATGCATACTTTTGATTGCTTTTTGTTATTATTACCTATAATTCAGCCAAATGATGTATTGTGAACATTGATTAGTGTTTGTTTGAGATATTTAAAGGGGTTGATATACTATTTTCAAACACGATTTATTTAAAAGGGTTCTGAAAGAATTGAAAAAGGCTGAAAGAATTATCAAAATGGCATGACAAATCAAGGAGATATGACCTATTGAAAATTTGTGAACGATGACGTCATCGCGCCTTTTTACCATATATGGAATATTGACAAAATGTTTTTTAAAGCAAAGAAAATCGCTGCATATGAAAAATAAGCATATAATTTATACATTTTACATCTGTATATCTATTTTTAATCAATTTGCATTGATTTTCGTTGCTTTAAAGGACATTTTGTCAATATGGTAAAAAGGCGCGATGACGTCATCGTTCAATGATGGCCTACTCCATTGATGTTCATTGCAAATTTTCAATAGGTTACATCTCCTTTATTTGTCATGATATTTCGATAATTCTTTCAGCTTTTTTCAAGTTTTTGAGAGCCCTTTTAAATAAATCGTGTTTGAAAATAGTGCATCAACCCCTTTAATTATAATTGACATAGACAGTAAAGCGAAAGTAGAAATGGGGTAAATCTATCTATGACGTGTCAAAATAGAACGTGACGTCATTCAACAGATTGGCTTGTTCTTACATGATACATGACTCCCTGTTTTTATTGCATTTTTATATTGGCGGATGCTCGATCGTTTGATTGATGTGTTTTAAAATTTTCTACAGAGAAAAATGTGCATTTTTTATCTCTTGATATACATTTGTCCTATATAAAACAAAGAAGGAAAACCAATAGTGCAATGTAACCTAAAGAGAGCTAAATGGGATAAATAGATCTCTCTTGGATTCGTACTTAAAGTCGAATTTGAGATGAAAACTAGTAAGCAGAGCTCTGAAACAGACACTGCATGTGCTTTTATGTCGGTTTTGAGTATATTTAGTCAGTTTTCATGTCTAACAGCCGTAATTTTGAGTTTCAGCTTTTTGTGGGTCTTAAAATGGCGTGCCTGGGCTACTTCTTTAATTGAAGTTTAATTCTTTGGTATGGAAATGTAGGCTGCTGTTTGTGGAGCATGTTTTCAAAACTTTATCTTCAAAAAAAAACGTTTAGTAGGTTTGCCACCACTAAATCCTTCCCTACCCACCAAAAATAGGTTATTGTGAACAGTTTTAGAAGGGTTTAACTTGTAAAATATTATTAATATACATAAAAACACTGACTTTGTAGCGTACGGCTATTATTAATTTTGATTTTAGTGGAAATTGTGGCATGTTTGAGCGTGTATCATGCCACAAATTGATGAAATTTTACTAAGAAAACATGTTTTGGTCTGCAAATCTGAAAATTGTACATATGCAAAGTCCTGCTGGTTACTAAAATGCATGTTTTATTGATGTTTATTGAATTATTTTGATAATTTGTCACATTTGTCAAGTATATTGCCAAGAAATGTTATTTCATATGACAATTCAAATAGTGTAAAACTAAAGAAAAAAGTCTTTGAATTTGGTAAATTTCATCTTTTTCTATGCATCTTCAAATTTCCATATCTCGGTCAATGCTTGTTCGATTTGCACAAAATATGCATTTTTGAGCGTGATATATATAGCTGAGAATATGAAAACTTTACATTTAAAAATTATGAACTTAGTGTGGTTCTCTTTAAGGTTGCATTGCACCATTGCGTTTGTGCTTCCGTGGTGTATAGTCAAATAGTGCCTAATAAAAACCGTTTCCCTGCATTACTAGTGATACAAAATGCATACTTTTGATTGCTTTTTGTTATTATTACCTATAATTCAGCCAAATGATGTATTGTGAACATTGATTAGTGTTTGTTTGCGATATTGAATTATAATTGACATATAGACAGTAAAGCGAAAGTAGAAATGGGGTAAATATATCTGTGACGTGTCAAAATAGAACGTGACATTCAACAGATTGGCTTGTTCATACATGATACATGACCCCCTGTTTTTATAGCATTTTTATACTGGCAGACGCTCGTTCGTTTGATTGATATGTGTTTTAAAATTTTCTACGGAGAAAAATGCGCATTTTTTATCTCTCGATATACATTCGTCCTATATAAAACAAAGAAGGAAAATCAATGGTGCAATGTAACCTCAATACTTTGTTTGATGATATAACTGTCTTCTTTGTATCAAATTAATGTCATTGAAGCTTACAAGTTCACTGAAACTAACTGTAAGTGTTGTTGTTGCCCACATGGTTCAAATTAAGACCATTAAAGCGTGCAGGCTGAGTGCAATGATTGACCGACATGTTGCAACTGGTGCTGATATAATTGTATCAAATTAATGTCATTGAAGCATGCAGGTTGGTTGAGAACTTGCTGTTGCTCACATGATGCCTATTATTATTGTTGTTGAAGCATTGCATGTTGAGGGGTCAGTTGTGGTTGTTCAGAGGTCAATGTAACTACATATGATTGTTTATCTCTGTTTACAATATTCCAAACACAAGAATAATCATGTCTTAATCTTGCTGTAAATGCAAAAAACAATATCCTGTAATCATTCAAAACAAACAAGATGTCTGTCGGTTCACGCCGAAATTACTGGTCTCACGGAATCTCGTGCGACTTCTCCGGGGTATAGCGAGATTTCGTAAAGTTTTTCCACATCAAAGAACGATTTCTACATGTTTATCTGTGGTATATATGTCTATGCTTTTGGTGTCTATGCTTTTGGTATCTGAGTTAAGGACACAATGAACAAGAGCTGTCGGAGAACAGCGCATCTCGACTATTCGATTTTTCAGAGAATAATAAATTATATAGGTAGTATATACCATCAGAAAACAAGGCTAAAACAATGTGGGGTGGGGTTGGGGGTGTAAAAATAAATAAATAAAAAAAATCAAGTTTTGAGTGGGGGTGGGGGGTGGGGGTGGGGGAGAGGTGGTGGTGGGGGAGTGGGGGGGGGGGGGGGGGTTAGGACAATATATATATGTGTAAGAAGCTATGTAAGAATTCACCAAAACAACAACAAAATATGTAAAAACAAAATAATTAAAAATCGAGTTTTGAGAGGGGATGGGGGAGAGGCGGGGGCTGGGGAGGGCAACATATATGCGTAAAAAGCTATGTAAGAATTGACCAAAACAACACAGAAATATGTAAAAATAATTTTTTTTTTTTTTTATCGAGTTTCGAGTGGAGGAAGTGGGGTAGTAGGGGATGGGGGTGGGGTGGAGAGGCAGGGGGTAGGGTGGAGGGGGCAACATATATATGTAAGAAGCTATGTGTAAGAATTTACCAATACAACACTGATATATTTAAAAAACAATAAACATTAAATAAAAATATTCCATTTCGAGCGTGGGGGTGGGGTGGGGGAGGGGGCAACATAGCTATGTGTAAAAAGGTGGGAGAGGGTGGGGGTGAGAGGCACTGGATGGGTGGGGAGAGAGCAACATATATGTGTAAGAAGCTATGTGTAAGATTCTACTTTCGATTGTGTGGTGGGGGTGGGTGGGGGGAGAGGCAGGGTGGCAGGGGGAGGGGGCAACATGTGTAAGAATTGACAAAAGCAACACAAAAATATGTAAAAAACAATAAATAAAAAAGTTTCAAGTGAGGGGTGGGGGGGGGGGTGAGAGGCTGGGGGGGAAGTGGGCAACATATATGTGTAAGAATCGACCCAAACAACACAGAAAAAAAAAAGAGTGTGGAGTGGGCTGGGAGGGGGGAGTAGTGGGGTAGTGGGGGCTGTGGGGGGTGGGGAGGGAGCCCATGCCAATATGAGTAAAGTAAGATGCATAATGCTATAAGAAATCCCAAACCAAATTTATAGATGTATACATGTTTACATGCAAACCTAGATCTGCCTTTATTGCACATTTTATGGCCCATCACAATTTGGGTTCCATGGGAGCACAGAATTTGCAGGACAAATTACTTACCCAACCCTTTACAACATACTATAAGGAAACCAATTCCAAAATTTAGTTCAGCTAGGACAAGAAATGTAAGAGATATAGACCTGAAAACACAGCTTACACGCAAAATTTGATGTGAAACAGACACATTTTAAGGGCTATCAGAATTTGGGTTCCATTGGAGCCCAGGAGTTACAGGAACCAAAATTACTTTAGCAGCCCTTAAGATAATGCTATAAGGAAGCTAATGGCCAAATCTGATTGTGCTAGGGTAAGAATTGTAAGATATATAGACTTGTAAACACAGCTTACACGCAAAATTATATGTGAAATGGGACACATTTTATGGGCTATCATAATTTGGATTCCATGGGAGCCCATAGGTTACAGGAACCAAAATTGCTTAGACAGCCCTTAAGATAATGCTATAAGGAAGCCCATGGCCAAATTTGGTTGTGCTAGGATAAGAAATGTAAGAGATATAGACTTGTAAACACAGCTTACACGCAAACCTTGATGTGGGACACCGACACCGACGCCGACCCCGGGGTGATTACATAAGCTCTCTTATTCTTTGAATAGTCGAGCTAAAAACGAATATTAAACAAAGTGCCAAAAGTAGGTGAAGGTAATTCATATTAAATTACTTTTCTTTGGAACTATAGCTGGTTTTCGAACTTGTCCAAGCTTTTATTGATATTAACAATCCGTTAAAGTTTGGTAAAGATCGGATGGAAAAAGGCCCTATCGTCTTGAGGCAAAAAACGCAGTATTTATAATTTTTAACTAAATCAACGGCCGTAACACCGGTGTTACTGGTCCAATCTGGCTAGTTTTCGAACTTGTCCGAGCTTTCATTGATATTAACAATCTGGTAAAGTTTAGTAAAGATCTGATGGAAAAAGAAAGCCCTATCGTCTTAATGAGGCAAAATATAGCAGCTTTTACTAAATCAACTGGTACACACTGGAATTCTCATTTAATGAGGCCCTCCCAGTTGGGGTCCATGTTCCCTTGTTCCCTTAAAATATTTTCCAATGTTCCATTGTTGCCCAAAATATTTTGCTAAATTGTTCTCCTAAAATATTTTTCAATGTTCCCTTGATCCCCAAAAATATTATCAATAAGAGACAATGTTCTATTGTTCCCCAAACATATTTTGCTTTGTTCCCCAAAACTATTTGTCCAATAACAGACAATGTTCCATTGTTCCCCCAAAATAAATGGCCATGCTCCCTTGTTCCATAAAACCCCTGGGAGACCCTCTTTAATGAATTATGTATCAACTGTAATGAAAAATTGTGACATCTTTACAATGCTATGTCACGTGATGAAGCAGTCCTGCCAGTCCTATATTAATGAGATATATACATAAACATGATAGAGGCATATATTTTAGAAACATCTACATGATATTTCACTAGAATAAAATAAGTTCAGAACTGTATTACCATAAAAAGTAAGAAACCTTCAAGCGGTTTGAGCTTTAATTTTCCTATATAACTCTATGTAAACTTTGAGTTGTGTAGTTGCCATTTTTAATATTTGACGACAGCAAAAACAAACTCGATATAGGTCAACCCAAAGAACATGTATATTTGTTATTAATTTATGTTGATGGGTACATTGACCACAAAGCTTCTTCATCAAGCTCAGTATGTCCCCGGCCTGATGTACAGAAATGTAGAGCTACAATTGGTGACAATTTGTTTAGAGTACTTAACGTTTGGGGGACTAAGTGACAAACGGTCACCCATATTGGTGAAAAAAAAGACAAACTGTCCCCCAAATTTGACTAACTGGTACAAACTGGCATTCTCATTTAATGAGGTCCTCCCAGTGGGGTCCATGTTCCCTTGTTCCCTGAAAATATGACACAATGTTCCCTTGTTCCCCAAACATATTTTGCTTTGTTCCCCAAATATATTTTGCTTTGTTCCCAAAAACATGATCAATAACAGACAATGTTCCCTTGTTCCCCCAATATAAATGGCCATGTTCCCTTGTTCCAAAAACCTGGGAGACCCTCTTTAATGAATTATATATCAACTGTAAAGAAAAATTGTGACATTTTTATAATGCTATGCCACGTGATGAAGCAGTCCTGCCAATACTATATTAATGAGATGTATACATAAACATGATAGAGGCATATATATATACTTTAGAAACATCTACATGATATTTCACTAGAATAAAATAAGTTCAAAACCATTTGAACGCTAAAAATAAAAATCCTTCAAGCGGTTTGAGCTTTAATTTTTCTCTAACTCTATGTAAGCCTTGAGTCACATGGTGGCCATTTTTAATATTTGAAAACAAAAAAATAACTCTATATTGGCCAACCCAAAGAACATGTATATCTGATTATGTTGGTGGGTGAAATATACCCAATTGACCACAAAGCTTCTCCATAAAGCTCTGGATGCCCCCCGGCCTGATGTATATACATGTAGAGCTACAATTGGTAACAATTTGTTCAGAGTACTTAACGTTTGGGGGACTAAGTGATAAACTGTTCCCCGTATTGGTGAACAAAGAGACAAACTGTCCCCCAAATTGTATAACTGGTACACACTGGAAGTATCATTAAATGAGGCCCTCCCACTGAACCGTGTGAACGTTACAAATAAAAATAACAATCCTTTATCCATTTCGACCAATCAAACCAGTACTATACCTCCTCCGACAAACAATAGCATGTACAACAGTATAATAAAGCATGTGCAACTGTATTATAATATAACCTATTGTCAATATACTCCGACATCAACAACAGGGTGGAGATATCTGGCGTAATGTTAATTGACCAGAAAGCTTCCAGAGCTGTAGATAAGCCGAGTTTTTGAGTATTTTACTCATACTTTTTTTTAAAAAACCCCTCATTTTTGTAAAATTGTGAGTATCATGTTATCATCAACTTACGACTCATACTCATAACTTTTAAAAATCATGAGTTTTATATTTGTATGTAATTGTCCTGTGGAACAGTTTATTCCATATTTAGTTCCAAGCATGTGTCTAATATATACTCAATTGCAAAAGAAACTGGACACTTTGAAAAATTTACTTTTCACCCTATCCTCTTCATCAAGCGACAGTCCCTTAATGATTGGACCTATTGAAAAACAAATGACAATATGAGATTGGCAATGGAATGTTAAAAACTTTGGTACCAACATGTCAATCTAATTATTTTGCAACTGAGTATATCTTAAGGCCTAAAAAAAGAGGTTTGTTTCCTGTTACACGACCGACCGTGATTTTTACCCCCATCCCATCCTGACCGTATGTTTTAACTTTTATATAACGTTATGTTTTTTACAGTGGTAAAAAATCTCGACGATGACGACGCAAATGAATTATTATACCAGCCCCCTCGCTCAGCAATGACCATTTCCATTTTTTTCTATGAAGACTTACATCTTTTTGGCACTGAAAGTGGTTGATTTGAAGTTTGCTTTTCTCATCAGAATCAAGCATACAAAGTCAAAAACGTACATAAATCTCAAGATAAATGTTTTAATTTACTTGTGGCGAAGAAATAAATTCAATATCGTTTGAATAATATATTATATACGCGTTTTACCTGCAACCCACATTCGCGGATTACACCAAATGTCTGCCATTTGCATTCAATATTATCATCATATTGTTTTTTTCAAAGCATATTTCGCCTAGCCATAAGCTTGATTCTTACAAATATTATGTTTGTTTGAAATTTCGAAGGTTAAATATTATTTTAAAACCAAGATAGATGATGGATGTTCTACGATTCGGAAGATTTCAATGGATGAAAATATACTATTATACTACTACGCTTATGAACGTCAAATTATTTCTTCGTAAAACTGAGCTCCAAATTTGACCTAGATTTAAAAATAGAATTTATCAAAAAAAATTCATCAAATTTTATATTTGTATATTACCCATTGTACCATGTAACATTAGAATCTTTGAATAATGAATTTGATTGGTTATCTAAAGAAAACACCATTACATCTTACATCACAAGCACCCTTTCTGCCAGGAGCTAAAAATGAAGCCCTAAAAATAGCGGGCAGATTTCCCCAAATCCACTACATATGACATTTTCAGAAAATGTTTCTTCTACGATACTGGCTATAAAGTTAACACAACAAAATTGTAAATATAAATTTTAATTGACATCATGTCATTATTCTGATATTTTTTTAACGCAATTGCAGGCCTGCCTCCTAGCAGGCTCAGATAAAAATAAATGTTTTTATAAATGTTGGTTTTTAGTAAATTAAATGTTTTTAGTTCTCACTTCATCTTGAGTCTCAGAAATGCTGCATGCTTACCAGTCCATTATAGGTTCCACTTTGGGAGTAGATCTTATGGATCCCACAATGGTCTGACAAAGGCAACAACATTCTGAAAAACCCATGATGGCATGAAGGAGTATTACATACATAACTGTAAATTTCTAATAGCTTCAATCATTTTGATTTTGATTAATGTAATGCAGAATGGACCATTTATTCAGTAACTAACAGAACAGAACAGAACAGAACAGAACATCACTTTATTAAACTCAAATCACAAGTGATACAAGAGTATACAATACAAACGTTCTTGTAATAATACACATGACATGGTGCTAGTTTTTACATTGTTAAATATAATAGGAATAACAAATATAATGCAATCACTTCTATTTTATGGGAAAATCAAAAAAAAAAGAAGAAAAAAGTTTATATGTGTGTGGTGGTGGTGGTGCTGGGGGATTCTTTACAAATATTAACCTATTCGTGGTTGCTAATTCTTTAGCTGGTTAGTTTAAATAAAACGGGTCGAAATGTACATTGAGCTAGTAGTGACAGGTAGAAAGAAAAAAAGGTTTCAAGAGAAAATTACAGGCTTTTAAAGGGACACTGTCCGTAAGTAAGCAGATATTGACCATAACCAAATAACTGTCTGATTTTTATTCAATGAAATGTATACATAAAAACATGAGCATAGACCCTAAGAAGTCTGTACTTATACATTCGTGAGTTTTAAATTACTATTTGTACAAAAAGTGGGACCCACAATATTTACCTTTTCTGCGATCACGTGACTTCCATTAGCGCATTAGGTTTTCATCATAGTATGTACTGCGTAATATGTATAGCCCACTTAGCTCAGTTGGGGGCGATGTCGACTACTTCACGCTCACTATTATTACTGCGAGTGTATTTTTAATTGGACTGCGATTTCGAACGCACAAAGTGTTTTTTCCTTTTTTTTGTACCGCGATTGAATTCCGTCAAACACTCTTGCTTTTAATTAGTAAATATTCAATAATGTTTAGATTGTAATGTTTGCGAACATAATTAGTGTGTGTTTTATAAGCTAAAAGTTACGGACATTGTCCCTTTAAAGGTTTTTCAGACAAAATAAAGGTTTTAAAGGATTTCAACAAAATTACATGATTTTTAAAGGTTCCACTAGGAGGCCTGCAATTGTGAGAAAATATATTGGCCTTTAAACTTGACCTAGTTTGTATTGAGGACCATATCAGCCCATTCAAAGAAGTACAGACAGTTTTCAACTTATTCAGACATCTACAAACACGATTTCTTCCCCAGGACAGTACCCCTGTGGAACTCTCTTTCAGCCACCGTGGCTGAGACTCCCTCCTTGGTATCCTAGAAGAGGGAGCTATCCACTGTCTCTAGGAGTCCTTCTCAGGGATCACTCTAGGCCGCAATATTCTCGCATTAAAATCTCAAAAATCGCATGAAAAAAGGCAAATGGAACAAATTGTTGCACCGAAGTCGGGAAATCCATTTTCACCATGTCGGTTCGTAACGAAAATACATTTATTTATATTTCATTTAAAATCTCATGTAAATTCGTTCAGATCCAATTATTCGCGATTAAAACATATAAAATGAGAAAATATCAAATTATTCGAAAATCACATGAAAAAAAATTAAAACGAGATTGTTATGTCGGTAAACTTCCGGTTCGCTTGCGCTTCGCAGTGTCAAAGTAAATCGATTGATTATGAATAAACATGGCCATTTTTATAACAAATTATCAACTTTTAGTAATATCCGATCTGATCTGGCGCAATTAACTATTAACTGGTGCAAGCAATTGTAAAATGTTAGCGTAAAAAGTAGACGTAAATTCGGACACGCTTTATTTTGGATGCTAAAAACAACTTCTACTTTTACTTTGCGCTTTTCAGATTTTTTTTTTAAAAATGTTATTCAGGTAAAAAGAAACAACGCCTCCGTGTTATCTTCAATATATTGACAATAAATTGCAAAGGGGGTCGGCACGGTGTTGGGATGGTGTTCCAGTGTTTCTGCAGGTCTCAGTTTTTTAGGGGTCATCCTTGACCCGCAATGGAATAAACTTGGGGTCATTTTGTAAATAAAGGGGTCATATTTTTGACATGCATTTTGATGAATAGACCATGTGATGTCAGATAGACATGCATTATTAGTTGATTAGACATCTTCGGTGGATTGGTCAGCAAAAAAGGAGTTAACCAGCGTAATGTTTCCTTTTGGGTTTGTCTGCCATTTTAGCGGCCGTATCATGATCATCTACATGATCTGACGCAATTAACTATGAACTGGTGCAAGCAATTGTAAAATGTTAGCGTAAATTCGGACACGCTTTATTTTGGATGCTAAAAACAACTTCTACTTTTACTTTGCGCTTTTCAGATTATTTTTTTAAAATGTTATTCAGGTAAAAAGAAATGACTCCGTGTTATCTTCAATATATTGACAATAAATTGCAAAGAGGGTCGGCATGGTGTTGGGAGTTCAAATGGTTTGGTATAGAGTCCTAAAACCCCAAAATTCGAAAACCCATGTTACTATAAATCGCATAACTGAGATTGTATAATTGTCATTTAAGTTCGTCGTTACTTCTTACAAAACCGCATTCAGTCCTGAGTGAGGTGTCATATTCCCTTATTTTTGAAAACATCTATTCAACTGCATTTTCTTTGGAAAATATCATATTTCAAAATGCAATAAGTATCAAGGTTTTATAATTTTAGTCTCAATTATTTAACAGCAACATCGGATATTATAGCGTGTGAAGATTTGTAGTGATATAAATTACATACCACCTTTAAACACGAACATTGATGAGTTCAAATCAATACTGCAATTACTGCAAAAGTTATTCTACACATAATTGACCCAGGGGTATTTTGAAGACCTAGTGTACCTGTTGTCAGCCTTTGTCCGCTATTAAGTTATTAAGTTACCTCAACACATTTTGAAACGTGAATGTTTTTTTTTTTTTAAAAATAGCATGGTGTTCTATGGTTTAACGGTATTTAAAGAAACTATCCAGCCAAATAACGGCAAAATTACACTACAATATCGTTTATGAAAACTCTTTTCAGGTGTTCAGGTCTTATACTAATGTAGATGTACCTACTAAAAGTATAAGTTCATTCACGGGTTCTTAAAATACCTTTGATAAGATATGCGTAAAATGAACATATGAGTTGGTAACTTTTCATTCGACGCTACAGTTTTAGGGTTTGGCCTGACTGGTTAAAGCCGTTTGTATTGTGTGTCTAACGAGTTTGGGTAATATATATATATATATATATATATATATATATATATATAACTTAAAGTCACCAGGATACTGGGTCTCTCAATTTGAACACATTTATTGGGACCATCCTGAAATAGTGTGTATATACGTGTTTGGTATTTTTTTTATGAATTAAGTACACCTAAAGGTATTTATGTATCCCTATATAGTCTTAACTTAACGGCTAATTCAACTTTTAACGCCTTTTATTCTCAAACCATAATACTGGGTCTGACCCAACATTTTTGCTGGGTCTTGTTAAAATAAATATATATATATACCGCATCACTAGTTTATTGGATCATAGTGAATTTCCCAATGTATTGGGTCCTGAACTCTGACCTGAACTCTGATTGGATAAACAGTATATATACACACTTAGCAAACTGTCAAGGAGATATAACCCCTACTCAGGGGCCCAATAAACGTGTAAAATAAGTTATGTGCGAGAGGCCTAATTAGGTAAATGTAGTTCTGTTAAACATGCATGTAGTATTGGGTCGTTGAATAATTGGGACAAGACCCAATAGGCAGATTGAGGACCCAATAGCAAGGTAAGGACCCAATATATCGAGTGTAAAAATCATTTTTGACCCAATAAACTGGTGTCTTTAAAACTATATATATACATCTTACATATTGTTGAATCCCAACTATATAGACACACAATAAATGGTTTTAACCAGCCATACCAAACCCCGAAATTGGAGCGTCAAATTAATAGTTACCAAGTCATACTTCATTTACGCATATTCAATAACACAATTATTGTAAGAACCCGTGAATAAACCTATACTTTTAATTGATACATGTACATTATAATATGACCTGAATACCTGGATAGAGTTGATAAACGGTTTTGTAGTATAATTTTGCCATTTTTTGGCCGTTAGTTTCTTTAAAATATAAATATGTAAAACTATGTCTTCACGCGGGACACTTAGCTTGATATATCCTCGCTGATCTCGGCATTATTTTGGGTTTTGCTATACCATTTCACTATGTTACCAAATTTTTTATCATAATGTTGTAAAACAAGAAATTGTTTGAAGACCCGTGGGGCTTCGTTTCGAGAAGTTTATTACGATATGTGTACTATAATGTGCAGGGCTTCACTTCATGCGAAGCTGACTGTAGGAACACCCTACCAACCCGCCAACAATTTATGTTGAATATGATGTACATTCCGTCTAGCAGGTTACTATCAATATTACTATGGACAGCTGATTATTTAAAAATAATTATTGATATATCACCAACATGTACAATATACCTTTAATATCAATACCGTTGACGTCGTTATGTTAATGACACGAAGTCAACTTTTCGAAGGGGTTTGGGTTCAATAAAAGAAGTATTCTGAAACAAATATTCCGATGACCAGCAAAGTTAATTTTAAATTCCGACAGGAAATTAAATTCTCTAAAAAAATACTAAAATTGTGCAGTTTTTTATCAAGCCATTTAAAAGATAAATAGGAAATTCTATAAATAATAGTTTACAGCCTAATTTAAATGATATAACTTATATATAAGATGAAAGGTCTCGTCAGGACTAACAGTGTGATATAAAATATAATTGTATGTGACTAAACTAACACTCTGTGATGCTAAAAAAGTTGACAATTGAGTGCAACGCGACTTTTATGAGACACGTCAAACATGGCCATATTTGTGACGTTATTATTAAAATCTTGTTCACGTGAGGACAAAACAAAATTCAAATTCAAATCGTAAATATCTTCAAATTTAAAAATATATATAGTTCATATGCGTTCTCTTAAATATTTGAGTAGGTCAATTCCCCCTTAAGATACAACACGTGTTAAGAGACACATGTTGCAGTTGAATGTATTGGTATCTTAATGCGGTTTTGAATGCATCTAAATAAAGTGTCGGCTGTCAATGAAACTTAGTTACACTATATCTTCAAGGTCTTTTATACGCGTAGTTGTTGTTGCCGATCACATTTATGTATGTAAAATCTTTGATTTATTTTGTATTTTCCTTACATTAGCGTGATAATAAAACTGCAGCAATTTCGTTTAAATGTGTCCTTCGCCTTGAAAAAACCCTACTGCGCAGTATATATTGTAATAGGATACAATGGAAAACTTTGTTAATATTCCTTACATTGGTTGTTTACAATCCATTTATAGATTTTTGCGAAATAAAATTCGGTTACGTTACTTTAAATGGTGATAACCCCCATGGTCTTCCACGAATGCAGGAAACTAACGAATTAAACAACTCAACAGTTTTTTCCGAGAAGCAAGTCATCTAAACAAGTTATTGTGGGAAAATTAATGTAATGAGGAAAATGCTTACACATGTACTGACCATTTCAAAGAAAAATAAAGTGCATGCATTTCCTAGAAAAAAAACCAGGTCATTGTCATGCAAAAATCGGTACAGAACTTTTACTTCTAACTTCGACTTCTGGGCCTGCTACTATTTCGCCCTATTAAGGTAAACGTGGAAATCTCTGTCGAAGACAAACTGACAGTGTGAGGACGGAAATTCGAAAGGACGAAACATACACTATTTTCTTTATATCAGCTATGTTGCCTCTATGTCAGGTCTCCCGTCTGTCTATCTGTAGGTGTTTTATTTATTCTCATTTTCGTCTGAATTGTTGGTCCGTCTCTATATAGCATCTGTTTACGTTACATCTGTTTACGTTCCTCCATATTTACCATACACTGCACTAGCGGATCCAGGGGGTGGGGGGGGGGCGCACCCGGCGCGCGCCCCCCCCTAAAAAATCCGGATCATACATGTATGTCCATGTTACTGTAGATAAAATATCAAACAATTTCGATGCAAGCCCTCAGTATAAATTTTTTTTTCGCTCGCTTCGCTCGCTCGACGCATAATGACTAATGAGTGCTTTAATTAACACATTGTTAGATCCTTTTATTTGAAAACAGACTTTTTTTTTATTCATACAAGTATGTCCATGTTACGGTAGATAAAATATCAAACAATTTCGATGCACTCCCTCAGTATAATTTTTTTGTTCGACGCATAATGGCTAATGAGTGGTTTAATTAACACATTGTTAAATCCTTTTATTTGAAAATGGACTTTTTTTTTATTCATACATGTATGTCCATGTTTCTGTAGATAAAATATCAAACAATTTCGATGCACTCCCTCAGTATAAATTTTTTGTTCGACGCATAATGGCTAATGAGTGGTTTAATTAACACATTGTTAAATCCTTTTATTTGAAAACGGACTTTACTACCCTATCAATGCACTAACGCAACCGTTTTATGAGGCTCGAAACGGACCCGAAAATTGACCAAAATCTTACCCCCCCTCCCCCCCCCTAAGCTGAAATCCTGGATCCGCCCCTGCACTGTTTATTTAAAATTGGTAATATACTTTATGTTAACATTTATATTGTCCGTCTGACTTGATGTATGTACGTCCTCCTGTCAGTGTCTGTCTGTTTATGTCTGTATGTCCTGTAGGCCCTTTTATATTGAGCGTGCGTACTTGTTGTATCTTCAGTGCGTCCGTCGATGCCTATCAGTTTACACCCGTCTGTATTTACAATAAACGTTTAACTTAATATTTCTAACACGTTATTTATTAAACAGTTTGTGATTATTCGTCTATCTACTAGTCTGTTCTTTCCTTTATAAGATATTTCTGTTCATATATCCTTCAATCATTGTTACACGCATATATCTTTTTGAATATATGAATGTATGTATATTAACGGGTCTGATTAAGGTTCCGATGGCCTGGCGCTGATTCTGGCAGTCCCATAATATAACCCAAAACCTCCTCAATACTATAGTTGTCGGGTCTACGATAGGTATAAACATTTTATGTTAAACCTTGTATTCAAACTTTGTCATTAAGTACGTTATACTATCCCTGTACTGTTTTCTATGAAAGCTAATTCGGTCTTGATCACTCCCTTCACTGTAGTTGTGGATGGCTGGATGTCCTTGTAAACTGTTTTGCATCACGTTCACTATTAATAAATGACACGTGGCTGACATCCTTACCCATCAACCCACTTTAAAAGAATTTCATGTTAAACTAGAGACTAGAGACGTTCTGTGGAGTACGTTCTGGAGGAGTAGCTTGGGTCAATCAAAATACAAATTAAAACCATCACCTTGTGCTTCAGTTACATATAAAATGTGAACGTGCATAGGGAAACATATGATTCATCGGGTTTAAGGAAACGATGCGTTTGAAGTATACATTTTCTTTTGTATTTATATCGAAATTCATATGATGTGTAAGTTTACACTTTAAAGAGCATTGGCGTAGCTATGCGTAGGCCCTGTAGGCCCGGGCCTACGCCTAATTTTCAGAAATAGAAAAATTAAAAATTCCAAAATTGCAATAAAAATCGGGGTGGGGGGAGGGGTTGCGGGCGGCGGTAAAATATACTTCAGGACGCACCTAATGCATTCTAACATAAAAAAAAAATCGGCGGGGGGTTGGGGGGGGGGGGGGGGTGCATGTCCCCGGACCCCCCTAGCATAATAACTTTAACTGCCGGCCTTTGCCGTCAAAAAGGCCAAGCTACGCCCCTGAAGGGGGTTTATCAGGCATTGTGTTGGGGTCTAGGGGTGCCACTTAAAATTGACAAAATAATGATGTTTTCTATTCCAAAGGGCCTAACCATAATGAATGAGCCTAAACATTAATATGAACCGTTATTTACAAGGAAATGGATATGGCAAATGCTTATTAATATGTGGTAGTCTAAATCAATCACCGAGAGTTAAACATAAATCAGTGCAGCTTTCTCTGTTTTCCGGGCCGGTTTACAATTTCTCCCGGGCTTTTATACAGTTATATAGAGAGGACTATATCATTTATGAAAAAAAATGTTTTCATATTTTGTTCATAACGTTGTGCATTTTGATGACATGTTTTGATTGGTTTGTATTTGATATTAGATATTGGTAAACCTTGAAAATGCACCTTTATCATTCATTAAATTGTTGATTTAGAGTTTCTTTCACTATTTACACCTTGACCTACTATAATAAAACATTTCTTTTGTAATATATTTTGCTCATAGACAGGTAAAAGGCTAGACATTATGCACCCGTTTAATGACAGTCGTTCTAGATTTTATCATTTTGAGGATAAAACGTTATTTACGGATACAGACCCGTTTTTTCCGACCTACAATATCAAGTTTAACTAGATTTTGATCAGAGCCTGATCAAACGGGCTTTCTTCTGTTTTTAATGGCGTCATGACGTCACAACTGCCATTGTTGTCGAAGATGAAGACGCTGATTGATTTATCACGAAAATAACTTCGAACATGCAATCAGTGAAAAAAAGGAATTTCTGAATATTTTGACGTCACTGACGTCATGATGTCGGGATACCGTATGACGTTCTTGCACAACCGGACCCAGAACTCTACAATCGGTGAAAGTTGTATTCAAATCCGATAATAAATAGAGAAGATATAGACAAAACAAGATTTCTTAAATGACGTCATTGGCGGCCATTTTGGATGACGTCATGACCTTAAAAATTTCAGCGTCGACTGAGACAATGACATTGATGGATTATTCAGTAAAACAACTTCAAAAATGGAATCAGTGAAAAAACGGATTTTCATAACATTATGACGTCACTGACGTCAAGACGTTACTACATAGAGACACGTTTTTACATTTTTGCACAACTAGAGCCTGAAACCTACAATCTGTGAAAGTTTCATTCAAATCAGACTATAAATGTTTGAGATCTAGCGATAACAAGATTTGTCTGATGACGTCACTGGCGGCCATCTTGGATGACGTCATGATAATTTTCGACATTCTGGTACAACCCAACATACTTCCCTAGAGGCTGTGAAAGTTTGCATCAAATTCCGATCATAAATGAAGGAGATATAGCGATTACATGACGTCATTGGCGGCCATTTTGAATGACGTCATGACGTTAGAACTGTCAGCATCGACTAAAATGATGACACTGACGGATTTTACAATAAAATTCCTTAAAAAATACAATTAATGAAAAAAACGGATTTTTCATAACATTGTGACATCACTGACGTCAGGAGATTATGACGTAGAGACTCATTTTGACATTCAGGCACAACTAGACCCTAAACTCGACAATCTGTAAAAGTTTCCCTTAAATCCGACGGTAAATGTTTGAGATCTAGCGCTAACAAAATTTGTATCATGACGTCACTGGCGGCCATCTTGGATGACGTCATGACAATTTTTGACATTGTTCCACAACTCAACCTCATTCCCTACAGGCTGTGAAAGTTGCATCAAAATCCGATTATAAATGAAGGAGATATAGCGATTACAAGATTTCTTATATGACGTCATTGGCGGCCATTTTGAATGACGTCATGACGTTAAAACTGTCAGAGTCGATTGAAACAATGACACTGATGGATGTAACAGTAAAAAAACATGAAAAATGCAATCATTGAAAAAAAGGACTTTTCGTAACATTGTGACGTCACTGACGTCAAGAGACACGTTTTTACATTCAAGCACAACTAGACCCTGAACCCTACAATCTGTGAAAGTTTCATTCAAATCCGACTATAAATGTTTGAGATCTAGCGCGAACAAGATTTGTCTGATGACGTCACTGGCGGCCATCTTGGATGACGTCATGACCCCAAAAGCTTCGGGACACTATTCCAGACTGAGCTCTATCACTGTGTAAAATTTAGAGGCCGTGCGACCAGTCTTACTATGAAAAGTGCTGGGGAGAAGAAGAAGAAGAAGAAAAAGAATAATAACTAGATTTTGATCAGAAACCTGATCAAACGGGCTTTCCTGATTTTAATGGCGTCATGACGTCACAACTGTCAGAGTTGTCTAAGTTGATGAAACTGATTGATATATCAAGAAAATAACTTCGAAAATGCGACAAGTAAAAAAGTCGATTTTCTGAATATTTTGACGTCACTGACGTCATGACGTCGGGATACCGTATGACATCTGTGCACAACCAGATCCCGTACTCTACAATCTGTGAAAGTTTTGTTCAAATCCGATCATAAATGGAGAAGATATACTCTTAAAATTTTTTCTTTATGACGTCACTGGTGGCCATCTTTGATGACGACATAACAAGCTTCGACGTTATTGCACAACCAGACGTTGAATGTAGAGTTCCTGTGAAAGTTTTATCAAGATCCGATCATAAATGAAGGAGATATAGCGATTACAATATTTCTATAATGACGTCATTGGCGGCCATTTTGGATGACGTCATAATATTAAAACTACTAACGTTGACTGAAACAATGACAATGATTGATTTTGCAGTAAAAACAACTTAAAAAATGCAATCAGTAAAGAAAACGGATTTTTAATAACATTGTAACGTCACTGACGTCAAGACGTTATTACCTAGAGACACGTTTTTACATTTATGCACAACTAGACCCTGAACTCTACAATCTGTGAAAGTTTCATTCAAATCCGACTATAAATATTTGAGATCTAGCGCTATCAATATTTGTATCATGACGTCACTGGCGGCCATCTTGGATGACGTCATGACAATTTTCAACATTTTTGCACAACCCAACCTAATTCCCTACAGGCTATGAAAGTTGCATCAAAATCCGATCATAAATGAAGGAGATATAGCGATTACAAGATTTCTTAAATGACGTCATTGGCGGCCATTTTGAATGACGTCATGACGTTAAAACTGTCAGCGTCGACTGAAACAATGCCACTGATGGATTTTACAGTAAAAAAACATGAAAAATGCAATCATTGAAAAAAAATGACTTTTCGTAACATTGTGACGTCACTGACGTCAAGACGTTATAACATAGAGACACGTTTTTACATTCAAGCACAACTAGATCCTGAACCCTACAATCTGTGAAAGGTTCATTCAAATTCGACTATAAATGGTTGAGATCTAGCGATAACAAGAATTGTCTGATGACGTCACTGGCGGCCATCTTGGATGACGTCATGAGCCCAAAAGCTTCGCGGCACTATTCTAGACTGAGCTCTAACACTGTCTAAAATTGTGATGCTCTGCGACCAATGCTACTATGAAAAGTGGCGGTCACAAGAATAATAATAATAACTAGATTTTGATCAGAGACCTGATCAAACGGGCTTTCCTGTCATGACGTCACAACTGTCAGTGTTGTCGAAGATGAAGACACTGATTGATTTATCACGAAAATAACTTCGAACATGCAATCAGTGAAAAAAACGATTTTCTGAATATGTTGACGTCACTGACGTCATGACGTCCGGATACCGTATATGATGTTCTTGCACAACCGGACCCTGAACTCTACAATCTGTGAAAGTTTTATTGAAATCCGATAATAGATAGAGAAGATATAGACACAACAAAGAGTTCATTTATGACGTCACTCGCGGCCATCTTTGATTACGACATGACAACATTCCACATTATACACAACTAGACTTTGATATCTACAAACTGTGAAAGTTTTATCAAACTCCGATGTTAAATGAAGGAGATATGGCGAATACAAGATTTCTTAAATGACGTCATTTGCGGCCGTTTTGGATGACGTCATGACGTTAAAACTGTCAGAGTCGACTGAGAAAATGACATTGATGGATTATGCAGTAAAATAACTTCAAAAATGTAAGCAGTGAAAAAAACAAATTTTCATAACATTATGACGTCACTGACGTCAAGACGTTATTACCTAGAGACACGTTCTTCAATTCTTGCACAACAACAACCTGAACTCTACATTCTGTGAAAGTTTCATTCAAATCCGACAATAAATATTTGAGATCTAGTGCTAACAAAATTAGTATCATGACGTCACTGGCGGCCATCTTTGATGACGTCATGACAATTTTCAACATTATTGCACAACCCAATCTAATTCCCTACAGGCTATGAAAGTTGCATCAAAATCCGATGATAAATGAAGGAGATATAGCAATTACAAGACTTCTTAAATGACGTCATTGGCGGCCATTTTGTATGACGTCATGACGTTAAAACTGTCAGCGTCGACTGAAACAATGAACACTGATGGATTTTACAGTAAAAAAACAAGGAAAATGCTATAACTGTAAAAAAACGAATTTTCATAACCTCGTGACGTCACTGACGTCAAGACGTTAAGACATAGAGACACGTTTTTACGTTCTTGCACAATTGGACCCTGAACCCTACAATCTGTGAAAGTTTCAATCAAATCGCATCGTAAATGCATGAGATACAGCGATAACAAAATTTGCCTACAAACACCAGTGGCGGCCATCTTGAATGACGTCATGACCCCAAAAGTTTCGGGACACTAAGTTAGCTTGAGCTATATCATTGTGTCAAATTAAAAGGCCGTGAGACCAGTCATACTATGAAAAGTGGCGGCGAGAAGAAGAGGAATAATAACTAGATTTTGATCAGAACCTGATCAAACGGGCTTTCCATGTCATGTACAATCATTGAACGTGTATGGCGGTTCGGTACTATTTTCTGGACTGAGTGCCGCGTATGAATGCGTTGGGAGGGAACGGTGGAACGCAATAGTGCCGTGTAAAACGCCCAGCGTTCCTTTAAAACGCCCAGCGCACCTTTAAAAAAGCACACCGCGCCCAAAGGTGCTGTGAAGACAGCCCATTGAACATAATTGACAGGCTCCATGAATTTGAGAGAGAAAACCCCAATCAATTAAGCCAGTCAAATTACAGGTGTCAAGTGTCAGATGCAACCTTTTGTCAATATTGAGTGACATGTTGTTGTTTATTTCCTGTTGCTACATGATTTCATGCCAAATGCAATTGAACAAGGAGTTCACCGAGGTGCATTCGCACTTTAGGCATATTAAAGGGACTGGAGACATTTTGAAAAAATACTAATGTGTACCAATACGCGTTAAACTATTATAATGTGTTTTAGTTGCATTTAATTTAAACGAGCGAACAACATAACATAATGTATTGTCCTGAATGTAAAATTGCGTATTCAAAGGTGCGACTTGAAACATATGTATTATATTGTCATTGTACATGATCGATGTATATGTCTGGCTTTGCACGTATGTGACATACTGGTTGGGAGTGCCCTCCGCTTTTAAAGGGACACGCGGCAATCTCGAATTATGCATCAATCATCAAAACTAGCACCTGTATTTATAAAGCAACTGTTATTGTGACTTTGAATCATTCAACTGATGCTTTCGTTTAAGGAACACATGGCAAGTATGTCCATCATTAAAATACGCAATATAATCAATAATAATTTTGACTTTAAAACTTCCTGCATTGAATGTATTATTGGTGCACTATAAATCAAACGTTAGTAAAATGCGAAACCAGTTTGGTTGATACTATCAGTATACTTATTATTAATGATTGAACAAATGCTGGTTGTGATATGTGAAAAACTAACGGGCCGCCGTTAAAATATCAAGATTGCAGTACATCCCTTTAACACATCATATGCGGATCTATCACCGACGATCATTACAGGGATACATACGGCAATCATGGGGTTTGTATCAAGCCTAAAACATAGCACCTCGATTAATTTTGTTAAATACGTCTTGTATATTCAAATACAAGTGTGAGTTTTCAATTAATATGCTATAACAATTTGAACACTTTGAACCAATAAGTAATAGTATTAATTACAAAATTCAAGATTGCCGTGTGCCCCTTTAAGATTGAACACAAACAACTTCAAAGAAAGATGAGACAGGGGGATGAATTGTCCTTTAACTGTCCACACGGAACAAAGGTATGCAGCTCTAATGCGCAAGGTCTTATCCATCCACTGAATTTTCCGGGCCGTCGTGATGTTTCACTGGACATTGACGGTCTGGCTGTGTCTTGCGGCGTATACATGCAACTCAGTTATACACTAATTCAGGACACGAAGTCTGTATCAGCTCCTTTAATGTTGAAAAATACAACGTTGGCTTTTACTTTCACGTGCGGGTATCAATATTACATCGGGGCATATACGGCGCCAGCAATTTCCGAGGAAAGATAAGACGAGGAGGGATAATGTTTCTATCTATCAGACACGCCTCCGAAATGAAGCGAATCCCTCGGGGAGTAGAGGTCTGCAGCTTTAAGCGCAGTGACTTACCCCACTGAACTTTCCTGTTTCACTGAACATTGAAGGTCTGGCTATATATTGCGGCGTGTACATGCCAACTCTTCTTCCCTTCATAGTTATACACTAATGCAGGACACGAAGTTGCTATCAGCTCCTTTAATGCTGAAAAGCAAAAATGTGTGCTTTTACTCGTACTTGCGGGTATCACTCTTATATCGGGGCATTTACTGCGACAGCAACCTCAGAGGGAAGATGAGACAAGAGATGTTGATTCCTATCAGACACGACTACGCCAGGGAACGAACCCACTCGGGATAGAGGTCTGCAGCTTTAAGCGCAGTGATTTACCCCCCCCCCCCCCCACTGAACTCTCTAGCTGTTTCATTGAACATGGAAGCTCTGATTATTTCTTGCGACGAACAGATACAACTCTTTTTTTCTTCATAGTTATTCACGAATCCGGTACACGAAGTTTTGATCAGCTTCTTATATGTTGAAAAGTAAAATTGTTTGCTTTTACTCTCAATTGCGGGTATCAATCTTATATCGGGGCATATACTGCGCCAGCAACCTCAGAGGGAAGATGAGACGAGCGATGCTGTTACCTATCAGACACGTCTACGCCAGGGAACGAACCACTCGGGGTAGAGGTTTGCAGCTTTAAAGCGCTATGACTTACCCATATGAACTCTCCTGTTTCATTAAACGTGAAATGTCTAGCTATTATTTGCGCGGCGTATAGATGCGACGCTTCATTCCCTCAAAGTTATACACTAATCCAGTACACGAAGATCCAGTACACGAAGTTTGTATCAGCTCCTTTAATGTTGAAAAATAAAAATGTTAGCTTTTAAACTCATATCTTACATCGAGTAATATATTGCACCAGAAACCCCAGAGGGAACACGCGGGGTAAAGGTCTGCAGCCTTAAAGCGCAGTGACTTACCACACTGCAATCTCCTGTTACATTGAACATTGAAGGTCTGGCTATGGCCTTGTGGTGTATACATGCCAACTATTCCCTTCTTCATAGTTATACACTAATCCGCTACACGGAGTTTGCATCAGCTCCTTTAATGTTGATAATTTGTACACTCTTATACGTATATCAAAATGATATCGAAGCACATACAGCGCCACCAACCTCAGAGAGAAAATGAGGCGAGAGATAATGTTTCCTATCAGACACGCCTCAGCCATGGGTCAAACCCACTCGGGGTAAGAGGTCTGCCGCTTTAAAGCGCAGTGACTTACCACACTGCAATCTCCTGTTACATTGAACATTGAAGGTCTAGCTATGGCCTTGTGGTGTATTCATGCCAACTATTCCCTTTTTCATAGTTATACACTAATCCACTACACGAAGTTTGCATCAGCTCCTTTAATGTTGAGAATTGTTACACCCATATACGGGTATCAATCTTATATCGAGGCACATACAGCGCCAGCAACCTCAGAGAGAAAATGAGGCGACGGGTAATGTTTCCTATCAGAAACACCTCCGCCAGGGATCGAACAGGGATTGTGGTATATACATGCCAACTATTCTCTCCTTCATACACTAATCAAGTGCACAAAGTCTGTATCAGCTCCTTTAATGTTGAAAAAAAAAGCGCAATGACTTAGCCACTGAACTTTACAGGCTGTTGTGATGATGCTTGACACGAAGTTTGTAATGTTGACAAATAAACATATATTCTTTTCAATGTTATTTAGTTATTCATGAGAGGATGACATGACGTTTGCTTTTAGAAATGCCACCGCAGGGCAATGTTCTGCAGCTCTAACCCGCAAGATCGCAATGCTTTATCCATCGATCAGTCAACCAACCGAAGCCTCTGTGATCTGTCAGTGAGTGAATGTCTGGGCAGCAATCAAACACAGATGATAAAGGATGAAGTTTCCTCACCATAATTTGCTCCAATGCATGCATGCGTGCGTGCGTGCGTGCGTGCGTGCGTGCGTGAATTAAATTGAATTGAATTGAATTGAATAAGAATTAAATTGAATTGAATGTTGTTTTACGGATCAACAACACAGCATACGTTATTAAAGGGACACTGCCCGTATTATAAATAAGTAGGCCGATATTGAGCAGTAATATATTTGAAAAAATAAAGTTTTATTGATCGGATGTCATTAAAGCGGTCCCACCGTATTTACCTTTTCTACTGATCACGTGACAGTATTTAGCGCATTCGCTTTTGTACATAGTATGTATTGCACAATATCATCTGTCAGCTTAGCTCAGTTGGTTAAGCAGTTGGCCCTAACAAGCCTATGTTATTACCGGCAAGTGTAATTGTTAGTTTGGGCTGCGAGTTCAAACCTGGAAAAAGGTACTCATTTTTATGTACTTTTTTTAAATTCTGTCAAACAATCTTGTTTTTATTTGGTAAATATTCAATAATGGTACGTGTTTAATGTTTGTCAACGTACTTATTTCGTGTTTTATTAACTAAAAGTTACGGACATTGTCCCTTTAAAGGTCTTTAAAGGAAAAAGAAGAAGAAAAAAAGAAAACAGAACCACTTTTACAACATTATTATTGTTGAATCTATATCGAAACCTTATGTTAGTGTATTCACGATTTAATACACACATCAACTGTGCAATATATTTTCTGTATCAATTTTATAAACATAATGTATTTAGCCAAAGTTACGATCTTACGATTTTGATCAGAACCTGATCAAACGGGCTTTACAAATTGGATGACGTCATGACGTCACTACGATCGGTGATGTGGCTATTTTGGGTGACGTCATGTTGTTAAAACTGTCAGCGTTGACTGAGACAATGACACCTAATGATATCATAGTAAAACAACTTCAAAAATGTAATCGGTGAAAAAAACGGATTTCATAACATTATGACGTCACTGACGTCAATACGTTGTTAAATAGAGACACGTTTTTACATTTATGCACAACTAGACCCTAAACTCTACAATCTGTGACAGTTTCATTCAAATCCGACTATAAATATTTGAGATCTAGCGCTAACAAAATTTGTATCATGACGTCATTGGCGGCCATCTTGGATTACGTCATGGCAATGTTCGACATTCTTGCACAACCCAACCTAGTTCCCTACAGGCTGTGAAAGTTGCATCAAAATCCGATCATAAATGAAGGAGATATAGCGATTACAAGATTTCTTAAATGACGTCATTGACGGCCTTTTTGAATGACGTCATGACGTTAAAACTGTCAGCGTCGACTGAGACAATGACATTGATGGATTGTACAGTAAAACAACTTCAAAACTGTAAAAACGGATTTCATAACATTATGACGTCACTGACGTCATGACGTTGTTACCTAGAGACACGTTTTTACAGTTATGCACAACTTAACCCTAAACTCTACAATCTGTGAAAGTTTCATTCAAATCCGACTATAAATATTTGAGATCTAGCGCTAACAAAATTTGTATCATGACGTCATTGGCGGCCATCTTGGATGACGTCATGGCAATGTTCGACATTCTTGCACAACCCAACCTAGTTCCCTACAGGCTGTGAAAGTTGCATCAAAATCCGATCATAAATGAAGGAGATATAGCGATTACAAGATTTCCTAAATGACGTCATTGGCGGCCATTTTGAATGACGTCATGACGTTAGAACTGTCAGCGTCGACTAAAATGATGACACTGACGGATTTTACAATAACATTCCTTAACAAATACAATTAATGAAAAAAACGGATTTTTCATAACATTGTGACGTCACTGACGTCAGCAGATTATGACGTAGAGACACATTTTGACATTCAGGCACAACTAGACCCTAAACTCGACAATATGTAAAAGTTTTCTTTAAATCCGACGGTAAATCTTTCAGATCTAGCGCTAACAAAATTTGTATCATGACCTCACTGGCGGCCATCTTGGATGACCTCATGACAATTTTTGACATTGTTCCACAACTCAACCTCATTCCCTACAGGCTGTGAAAGTTGCATCAAAATCCGATCATAAATGAAGGAGATATAACGATTACAAGATTTCTTATATGACGTCATTGGTGGCCATTTTGAATGACGTCATGACGTTAAAACTGTCAGAGTCGACTGAAACAATGACACTGATGGATGTTACAGTAAAAAAACATGAAAAATGCAATCATTGAAAAAAAGGAATTTTCGTAACATTGTGACGTCACTGACGTCAAGACGTTATTACATAGAGACAGGTTTTTACATTCAAGCACAACTAGACCCTGAACCCTACAATCTGTGAAAGTTTCATTCAAATCCGACTATAAATGTTTGAGATCTAGCGCGAACAAGATTTGTCTGATGACGTCACTGGCGGCCATCTCGGATGACGTCATGACCCCAAAAGCTTCGGGACACTATTCCAGACTGAGCTCTATCACTGTGTAAAATTTAGAGGCCGTGCGACCAGTCTTACTATGAAAAGTGCTGGGGAGAAGAAGAAGAAAAAGAATAATAATAACTAGATTTTGATCAGAACCTGATCAAACGGGCTTTCCTGTCTTAATGACGTCATGGCGTCACAACTGTCAGAGTTTTCGAAGATGAAGACATTGATTGATTTATCACGAAAATAACTACGAACATGCAATCAGTGAAAAAAACGATTTTTTGAATATTTTGAAGGCACTGACGTCATGACGTCATGTCGTCGGGATACCGTATGACATCTGTGCACAACCAGATCCCATACTCTACAATCTGTGAAAGTTTTGTTCAAATCCGATCATAAATAGAGAAGATATAGTCTTAACAAGATTTCCTTTATGACGTCACTAGTGGCCATCTTTGATGACGACATAACAAACTTCGACGTTATTGCACAACCAGACGTGGAATGTATAGTTCCTATGAAAGTTTTATCAAGATCCGATCATAAATGAAGGAGATATAGCGATTACAATATTTCTATAATGACGTCATTGGCGGCCATTTTGGATGACGTCATAACATTAAAACTACTAACGTTGACTGAAACAATGACAATGATTGATTTTACAGTAAAACAACTTAAAAAATGCAATCAGTAAAGAAAACGGATTTTCAATAACATTGTAACGTCACTGACGTCAAGACGTTAAACATAGAGACACGTTTTGATCTTTTTGCACAACTAGACACTGAATTCTACAAGCTGTGAAAGTTTCATTCAAATCCAACTACAAATCTTTTTTGATCATGACGTCACTGGCGTCCATTTTTGATGACGTCATGACCATTTCTGACATTTATCTACAACTCAACCGAATTTCCTGCAGGCTGTGAAAGTTGCATCAAAATCCGATAGTAAATGCAGGAGATATAGCGATTACAAGATTTCTTAAATGACGTCACTGGCGGCCATTTTGGATAACGTCATGACGTTAAAACTGTCAGCGTCTTTTCAAACAATGACATCGATAGATTATGCATTAAAATACATCAATATATGCAATCAGTGAAAAAAAAGATCTTTTATAATATTGTGACGTCACTGACGTCAAGACGTTGTAACGTAGTGGCAGGTTTTGACATTTCTGCACCACTAGACCCTAAACTTTACAATCTATGAAAGTTTCATTTAAATCCGACTATAAATGTTTGAAATCTAGTGGTAACAATATTTGAATCATGACGCCACTGGCGGCCATCTTGGATGACGTCATGACAATTTTTAACATTCTTGCACAACCCAACCTAATTCCCTACAGGCTGTAAAAGTTGTATCAAAATCCGATCATAAATAAAGGAGGTATAGCGATTACAAGATTTCTTAAATGACGTCATTAGCGGCCATTTTGAATGACGTCATGACGTTAAAACTGTCAGCGTCGACTGAAACAATGACACTGATGGATTTTACAGTAAAAAAGACATGAAAAATGCAATCACTGAAAAAAAGGACTTTTCGTAATATTGTGACGTCACTGACGTGAAGACGTTATTACATAGAGACACATTTTTACGTTCTTGCACAACTAGACCCTGAACCCTACAATCTGTGAAAGTTTCATTCAAATCTGACTATAAATGTTTGAGATCTAGCGATAACAAGATTTGACGGATGACGTCACTGGCGGCCATCTTGGATGACGTCATGACCCCAAAAGCTTCGGGACACTATTCCAGCCTGAGCTCTAGCATTGTTTAAAATTGTGAGGCCCTGCAACCAGTATTACTATGAAAAGTGGCGGACAGAAGAAAAAGAATAATAATAAGAACTAGATTTTGATCAGAACCTGATCAAACATGGGCTTTCCGTGTCAGGCTTAACATGTAAAATCATACTCAATGACGTCATGACGTCACAATGGTTAGTGATGATAAAGACATTGATTTTGATTGATTTACTGTAAAACTGACGGAGAAAGGTTAGAAAGGGAACGCCGTCTCTCAGCAACAGCATCTCATACCGACAAAGTAACCCGAAATCCCCCCCCCCCCCCCCCCCCCCCCCCACCTCCTCCAGCCGCAGCACTGACCTAAAAGAAAAAAAAAAAAAAAAAAAAGAAAAGAAAATAAATTTACGAGAAATCGTTAATAAATAGGAAAAAACATGCAAGTTTTACTGCGCATCTTTTGTCCAGCTAAAAAGCTGCGCGGTGGACTTAAAAAAAAAAAAAAAAAAAAAAAATTCTTCCTTAGACACTGTGTTTGTTGGTGACGTCAGGTAAACAACTGTGTCACATAACACAACACGTGATCAACCTGAACATTCTTACCATCCGCAGTATGATGTTGCACAACAAGCGATAAAGCCGAAAAAGTAAACCATCAGCAGTATGATCTTACGCAACAAGTGATAATGAGAAACACTTATAACAAGAATTTCCATTTTTAAACAGTTATATAGGAAAATACGTAAAATCATACTGGATGACGTCATGACGTCACAATGATCGGTGACGTTAAAGACAATGACCGTGATTGATTTACAGGCAAAACTGGTCGAAACATACAATTTGCACAAAAATGACCTTTTATGACTTACGACGTCACCGGCCGACGCCACATTTAATGACGTCTTGACGTCTTTTTATGTTCATGCACAACTAGACCCTAAACTGTACCAGCTGCGAAAGTTTCATTCAAATCCGACCATAAATGTTTGAGATCTAGCGCTAACAAGATATTTATCATGACGTCACTGGCGGCCATCTTGGATGACGTCATGACCCCAAAAGCTTCGGGACACTATTCCAGACTGAGCTCTATCACTGTGTTGAATTTAGAGGCCGTGCGACCAGTCGTACTATGAAAAGTGCTGGGGAGAAGAAGAAGAAGAAGAAGAAAAAGAACTAGATTTTGATCAGAACCTGATCAAACATGGGCTTTCCAAAAATAATACTCAATGACGTCATGACGTCACAATGGTTAATGATGATAAAGACATTGATCTTGATTGATTTACTGTAAAACTGACGGAGAAAGGTTAGAAAGGGAACGCCCTCTCTCAGCAACACCATCTCACATCGACAAAGTAACCCGAACCCCCCCCCCCCCCCCCCCCCCCCCCCCCCACCCACCTCCTCCATCCGCAGCACTGACCTAAAAGAAAAAAAAAAAAAAAAAAAAAAAAAAAGAAAAGAAAAGAAATTTACGAGAAATCGTTAATAAATAGGAAAAAACATGCAAGTTTTACTGCGCATCTTTTGTCCAGCTAAAAAGCTGCGCGGTGGACTTAAAAAAAAAAAAAAAAAAAAAAAAAAAAAATCCTTGGGCACTGTGTTTGTTGGTGACGTCAGGTAAACAAGTGTGTCACATAACACAACACATGATCAACCTAAACAGTCTTACCATCCGCAGTATGATGTTGCACAACAAGCGATAAAGCCGAAAAAGTAAACCATCCGCCGTACGATCTTACGCAACAAGTGATAACGAGAAACACTTATAACAAGAATTTCCATTTTTAAACAGTTATATAGGAAAAAACGTAAAATCATACTGGATGACGTCATGACGTCACAATGATTAGTGACGTTAAAGACAATGACCGTGATTGATTTACAGGCAAAACTGGTCGAAAAATACAATTTGCACCAAAATGACCTTTTATGACTTAAGACGTCACAGGCCGACGTCGCATTTAATGACGTCTTGACGTCATTTTATGTTCTTGCACAACTAGACCCTAAACTGTACCAGCTGCGAAAGTTTCATTCAAATCCGGTCATAAATGTTTGAGATCTAGCGCTAACAAGATTTTTATCATGACGTCACTGGCGGCCATCTTGGATGACGTCATGACCCCAAAAGCTTCGGGACACTATTCCAGCCTGAGTTCTATCATTGTGTTGAATTTAGAGGCCGTGCGACCAGTAGTACTATGAAAAGTGGCGGACAGAAGAAAAAGAATAATAATAAGAATAAACAGAACGAAAACAAAAGGTCTTTCCACTGAAAGGTGGAAAGCCCTAATAAACAGAACGAAAACAAGAGGTCTTTCCACTGAAAGGTGGAAAGCCCTAATAAACAGAACGAAAACAAAAGGTCTTTCCACTGAAAGGTGGAAAGCCCTAATAAGCAGAAAAACGCAATAAGGGTTTCTACAGCAATGTGGTAAGTCCGTACTAGATTTTGATCAGAACCTGATCAAACATGGGCTTTCCATGTCAGGCTTAACATGTAAAATCAAACTCAATGACGTCATGACGTCACAATGGTTAGTGATGATAAAGACATTGATCTTGATTGATTTACTGTAAAACTGACGGAGAAAGGTTAGAAAGGGAACGCCCTCTCTCGGCAACACCATCTCACACCGACAAAGTAACCCGAAATCCCCCCCCCCCCACCTCCTCCAGCCTCAGCACTGACCTAAAAGAAAAAAAAAAAAAAAAAAAAAAAAAGAAAAGAAATGTACGAGAAATCGTTAATAAATAGGAAAAAACATGCAAGTTTTACTGCGCATCTTTTGTCCAGCTAAAAAGCTGCGCGGTGGACTTATAAAAAAAAAAAAAAAAAAAAAAAAAAAAAATCTTCCTTAGACACTGTGTTTGTTGGTGACGTCAGGTAAACAACTGTGTCACATAACACAACACGTGATCAGCCTAAACATTCTTACCATCCGCAGTATGATGTTGCACAACAAGCGATAAAGATGAAAAAGTAAACCATCCGCAGTATGATCTTACGCAACAAGTGATAACGAGAAACACTTGTAACAAGAATTTCCATTTTAAACAGTTATATAGGAAAAAACTTAAAATCATACTGGATGACGTCATGACGTCACAATGATCGGTGACGTAAAAGACAATGACCGTGATTGATTTACACGCAAAACTGGTCGAAAAATACAATTTGCACCAAAATGACCTTTTATCACTTAAGACGTCACAGGCCGACGTCGCATTTAATGACATCTTGACGTAATTTTATATTCTTGCACAACTAAACCGTAAACTGTACTAGCTGCAAAAGTTTCATTCAAATCCGACAATAAATGTTTGAGATCTAGCGCTAACAAGATTTGTATCATGACGTCACTGGCGGCCATCTTGGATGACGTCATGAACCCAAAAGCTTCGGGACACTATTCCAGACTGAGCTCTACCATTGTGTAAAATTTAAAGGCCCTACGACCAGTATTGCTATGAAAAGTGGCTGACAGAAGAAGAAGAAGAAGAAGAAGAAAAGAATAATAATAAGAATAAACAGAACGAAAACAAAAGGTCTTTCCACTGAAAGGTGGAAAGCCCTAATAAGCAGAAAAACGCAATAAGGGTTTCTACAGCAATGTGGTAAGTCCGTACTAGATTTTGATCAGAACCTGATCAAACATGGGCTTTCCATGTCAGGCTTAACATGTAAAATCAAACTCAATGACGTCATGACGTCACAATGGTTAGTGATGATAAAGACATTGATCTTGATTGATTTACTGTAAAACTGACGGAGAAAGGTTAGAAAGGGAACGCCCTCTCTCGGCAACACCATCTCACACCGACAAAGTAACCCGAAATCCCCCCCCCCCCACCTCCTCCAGCCTCAGCACTGACCTAAAAGAAAAAAAAAAAAAAAAAAAAAAAAGAAAAGAAATGTACGAGAAATCGTTAATAAATAGGAAAAAACATGCAAGTTTTACTGCGCATCTTTTGTCCAGCTAAAAAGCTGCGCGGTGGACTTATAAAAAAAAAAAAAAAAAAAAAAAAAAAAAATCTTCCTTAGACACTGTGTTTGTTGGTGACGTCAGGTAAACAACTGTGTCACATAACACAACACGTGATCAGCCTAAACATTCTTACCATCCGCAGTATGATGTTGCACAACAAGCGATAAAGACGAAAAAGTAAACCATCCGCAGTATGATCTTACGCAACAAGTGATAACGAGAAACACTTGTAACAAGAATTTCCATTTTAAACAGTTATATAGGAAAAAACTTAAAATCATACTGGATGACGTCATGACGTCACAATGATCGGTGACGTAAAAGACAATGACCGTGATTGATTTACACGCAAAACTGGTCGAAAAATACAATTTGCACCAAAATGACCTTTTATCACTTAAGACGTCACAGGCCGACGTCGCATTTAATGACATCTTGACGTAATTTTATATTCTTGCACAACTAAACCGTAAACTGTACTAGCTGCAAAAGTTTCATTCAAATCCGACAATAAATGTTTGAGATCTAGCGCTAACAAGATTTGTATCATGACGTCACTGGCGGCCATCTTGGATGACGTCATGAACCCAAAAGCTTCGGGACACTATTCCAGACTGAGCTCTACCATTGTGTAAAATTTAAAGGCCCTACGACCAGTATTGCTATGAAAAGTGGCTGACAGAAGAAGAAGAAGAAGAAGAAGAAAAGAATAATAATAAGAATAAACAGAACGAAAACAAAAGGTCTTTCCACTGAAAGGTGGAAAGCCCTAATAAGCAGAAAAACGCAATAAGGGTTTCTACAGCAATGTGGTAAGTCCGTACTAGATTTTGATCAGAACCTGATCAAACATGGGCTTTCCATGTCAGGCTTAACATGTAAAATCAAACTCAATGACGTCATGACGTCACAATGGTTAGTGATGATAAAGACATTGATCTTGATTGATTTACTGTAAAACTGACGGAGAAAGGTTAGAAAGGGAACGCCCTCTCTCGGCAACACCATCTCACACCGACAAAGTAACCCGAAATCCCCCCCCCCCACCTCCTCCAGCCTCAGCACTGACCTAAAAGAAAAAAAAAAAAAAAAAAAAAAAAGAAAAGAAATGTACGAGAAATCGTTAATAAATAGGAAAAAACATGCAAGTTTTACTGCGCATCTTTTGTCCAGCTAAAAAGCTGCGCGGTGGACTTATAAAAAAAAAAAAAAAAAAAAAAAAAAAAAATCTTCCTTAGACACTGTGTTTGTTGGTGACGTCAGGTAAACAACTGTGTCACATAACACAACACGTGATCAGCCTAAACATTCTTACCATCTGCAGTATGATGTTGCACAACAAGCGATAAAGACGAAAAAGTAAACCATCCGCAGTATGATCTTACGCAACAAGTGATAACGAGAAACACTTGTAACAAGAATTTCCATTTTAAACAGTTATATAGGAAAAAACTTAAAATCATACTGGATGACGTCATGACGTCACAATGATCGGTGACGTAAAAGACAATGACCGTGATTGATTTACACGCAAAACTGGTCGAAAAATACAATTTGCACCAAAATGACCTTTTATCACTTAAGACGTCACAGGCCGACGTCGCATTTAATGACATCTTGACGTAATTTTATATTCTTGCACAACTAAACCGTAAACTGTACTAGCTGCAAAAGTTTCATTCAAATCCGACAATAAATGTTTGAGATCTAGCGCTAACAAGATTTGTATCATGACGTCACTGGCGGCCATCTTGGATGACGTCATGAACCCAAAAGCTTCGGGACACTATTCCAGACTGAGCTCTACCATTGTGTAAAATTTAAAGGCCCTACGACCAGTATTGCTATGAAAAGTGGCTGACAGAAGAAGAAGAAGAAGAAGAAGAAAAGAATAATAATAAGAATAAACAGAACGAAAACAAAAGGTCTTTCCACTGAAAGGTGGAAAGCCCTAATAATAATAATAAGAACTAGATTTTGATCAGAAACCTGATCAAACGGGCTTTCTTCTGTTTTTAATGGCGTCATGACGTCACAACTGTCATAGTTGTCGAAGATGAAGACGCTGATTGATTTATCACGAAAATAACTTCGAACATGCAATCAGTGAAAAAAAGGAATTTCTGAATATTTTGACGTCACTGACGTCATGACGTCGGGATACGGTATGACGTTCTTGCACAACCGGACCCAGAACTCTACAATCTGTGAAAGTTGTATTCAAATCCGATGATAAATAGAGAAGATATAGACAAAACAAGATTTCTTAAATGACGTCATTGGCGGCCATTTTAGATGACGTCATGACGTTAAAAATGTCAGCGTCGACTGAGACAATGACATTGATGGATTATTCTGTAAAACAACTTCAAAAATGGAATCAGTGAAAAAACGGATTTGCATAACATTATGACGTCACTGACGTCAAGACGTTACTACATAGAGACACGTTTTTACATTTTTGCACAACTAGAGCCTGAAACTTACAATCTGTGAAAGTTTCATTCAAATCGGACTATAAATGTTTGCGATCTAGCGATAACAAGGTTTGTCTGATGACGTCACTGGCGGCCATCTTGGATGACGTCATGATAATTTTCGACATTTTGGTACAACCCAACATACTTCCCTAGAGGCTGTAAAAGTTTGCATCAAAATCCGATCATAAATGAAGGAGATATAGCGATTACAAGATTTCCTAAATGACGTCATTGGCGGCCATTTTGAATGACGTCATGACGTTAGAACTGTCAGCGTCGACTAAAATGATGACACTGACGGATTTTACAATAAAATTCCTTAAAAAATACAATTAATGAAAAAAACGGATTTTTCATAACATTGTGACGTCACTGACGTCAGCAGATTATGACGTAGAGACACATTTTGACATTCAGGCACAACTAGACCCTAACCTCAACAATCTGTAAAAGTTTCCTTTAAATCCGACGGTAAATGTTTGAGATCTAGCGCTAACAAAATTTGTATCATGACGTCACTGGCGGCCATCTTGGATGACATCATGACAATTTTTGACATTGTTCCACAACTCAACCTCATTCCCTACAGGCTGTGAAAGTTGCATCAAAATCCGATCATAAATGAAGGAGATATAGCGATTACAAGATTTCTTAAATGACGTCATTGGCGGCCATTTTGAATGACGTCATGACGTTAAAACTGTCAGAGTCGATTGAAACAATGACACTGATGGATGTTACAGTAAAAAAACATGAAAAATGCAATCATTGAAAAAAAAGACTTTTCGTAACATTGTGACGTCACTGACGTCAAGACGTTATTACATAGAGACACGTTTTAACATTCAAGCACAACAAGACCCTGAACCCTACAATCTGTGAAAGTTTCATTCAAATCCGACTATAAATGTTTGAGATCTAGCGCGAACAAGATTTGTCTGATGACGTCACTGGCGGCCATCTCGGATGACGTCATGACCCCAAAAGCTTCGGGACACTATTCCAGACTGAGCTCTATCACTGTGTAAAATTTAGAGGCCGTGCGACCAGTCTTACTATGAAAAGTGCTGGGGAGAAGAAGAAGAAAAAGAATAATAATAATAACTAGATTTTGATCAGAACCTGATCAAACGGGCTTTCCTTTCTTAATGACGTCATGACGTCACAACTGTCATAGTTGTCGAAGATGAAGACACGATTGATTTATCACGAAAATAACTTCGAACATGCAATCTGTGAAAAAAACGAATTTCTAAATATGTTGACGTCACTGACGTCATGACGTCGGGTTACCGTATGATGTTCTTGCACAACCGGATCCTGAACTCTACAATCTGTGAAAGTTTTATTCAAATCCGATAATAAATAGAGAAGATATAGACAAAACAAAAGTTCATTTATGACGTCACTGGCGGCCATCTTTGATGACGACATGACAACATTCTACATTATAGCACAACTAGACTTTGATATCTACAAATTGTGAAAGTTTTATCAAACTCCGATGATAAATGAAGGAGATATGGCGATTAAAATATTTCTTAAATGACGTCATTGGCGGCCATTTTGGATGACGTCATGACGTTAAAACTGTCAGCGTCGACTGAGACAATGACATTGATGGATCATACAGTAAAACAACTTCAAAAATGTAATCATTGAAAAAAACGGATTTTCATAACATTATGACGTCACTGACGTCAAGACGTTATTACCAAGAGACACGTTTTTACATTCTTGCACAACTAGACCCTGAACTCTACAATCTGTGAAATTTTTATTCAAATCCGACTATAAATCTTTGAGATCTAGCGCTAACAAAATTTGTATCATGACGTCACTGGCGGCCATCTTTGATGACGTCATGACAATTTTCAACATTATTGCACAACCCAATCTAATTCCCTACAGGCTATGAAAGTTGCATCAAAATCCGATGATAAATGAAGGAGATATAGCAATTACAAGACTTCTTAAATGACGTCATTGGCGGCCATTTTGTATGACGTCATGACGTTAAAACTGTCAGCGTCGACTGAAACAATGAACACTGATGGATTTTACAGTAAAAAAACAAGGAAAATGCTATAACTGTAAAAAAACGAATTTTCATAACCTCGTGACGTCACTGACGTCAAGACGTTAAGACATAGAGACACGTTTTTACGTTCTTGCACAATTGGACCCTGAACCCTACAATCTGTGAAAGTTTCAATCAAATCGCATCGTAAATGCATGAGATACAGCGATAACAAAATTTGCCTACAAACACCAGTGGCGGCCATCTTGAATGACGTCATGACCCCAAAAGTTTCGGGACACTAAGTTAGCTTGAGCTATATCATTGTGTCAAATTAAAAGGCCGTGAGACCAGTCATACTATGAAAAGTGGCGGCGAGAAGAAGAGGAATAATAACTAGATTTTGATCAGAACCTGATCAAACGGGCTTTCCATGTCATGTACAATCATTGAACGTGTATGGCGGTTCGGTACTATTTTCTGGACTGAGTGCCGCGTATGAATGCGTTGGGAGGGAACGGTGGAACGCAATAGTGCCGTGTAAAACGCCCAGCGTTCCTTTAAAACGCCCAGCGCACCTTTAAAAAAGCACACCGCGCCCAAAGGTGCTGTGAAGACAGCCCATTGAACATAATTGACAGGCTCCATGAATTTGAGAGAGAAAACCCCAATCAATTAAGCCAGTCAAATTACAGGTGTCAAGTGTCAGATGCAACCTTTTGTCAATATTGAGTGACATGTTGTTGTTTATTTCCTGTTGCTACATGATTTCATGCCAAATGCAATTGAACAAGGAGTTCACCGAGGTGCATTCGCACTTTAGGCATATTAAAGGGACTGGAGACATTTTGAAAAAATACTAATGTGTACCAATACGCGTTAAACTATTATAATGTGTTTTAGTTGCATTTAATTTAAACGAGCGAACAACATAACATAATGTATTGTCCTGAATGTAAAATTGCGTATTCAAAGGTGCGACTTGAAACATATGTATTATATTGTCATTGTACATGATCGATGTATATGTCTGGCTTTGCACGTATGTGACATACTGGTTGGGAGTGCCCTCCGCTTTTAAAGGGACACGCGGCAATCTCGAATTATGCATCAATCATCAAAACTAGCACCTGTATTTATAAAGCAACTGTTATTGTGACTTTGAATCATTCAACTGATGCTTTCGTTTAAGGAACACATGGCAAGTATGTCCATCATTAAAATACGCAATATAATCAATAATAATTTTGACTTTAAAACTTCCTGCATTGAATGTATTATTGGTGCACTATAAATCAAACGTTAGTAAAATGCGAAACCAGTTTGGTTGATACTATCAGTATACTTATTATTAATGATTGAACAAATGCTGGTTGTGATATGTGAAAAACTAACGGGCCGCCGTTAAAATATCAAGATTGCAGTACATCCCTTTAACACATCATATGCGGATCTATCACCGACGATCATTACAGGGATACATACGGCAATCATGGGGTTTGTATCAAGCCTAAAACATAGCACCTCGATTAATTTTGTTAAATACGTCTTGTATATTCAAATACAAGTGTGAGTTTTCAATTAATATGCTATAACAATTTGAACACTTTGAACCAATAAGTAATAGTATTAATTACAAAATTCAAGATTGCCGTGTGCCCCTTTAAGATTGAACACAAACAACTTCAAAGAAAGATGAGACAGGGGGATGAATTGTCCTTTAACTGTCCACACGGAACAAAGGTATGCAGCTCTAATGCGCAAGGTCTTATCCATCCACTGAATTTTCCGGGCCGTCGTGATGTTTCACTGGACATTGACGGTCTGGCTGTGTCTTGCGGCGTATACATGCAACTCAGTTATACACTAATTCAGGACACGAAGTCTGTATCAGCTCCTTTAATGTTGAAAAATACAACGTTGGCTTTTACTTTCACGTGCGGGTATCAATATTACATCGGGGCATATACGGCGCCAGCAATTTCCGAGGAAAGATAAGACGAGGAGGGATAATGTTTCTATCTATCAGACACGCCTCCGAAATGAAGCGAATCCCTCGGGGAGTAGAGGTCTGCAGCTTTAAGCGCAGTGACTTACCCCACTGAACTTTCCTGTTTCACTGAACATTGAAGGTCTGGCTATATATTGCGGCGTGTACATGCCAACTCTTCTTCCCTTCATAGTTATACACTAATGCAGGACACGAAGTTGCTATCAGCTCCTTTAATGCTGAAAAGCAAAAATGTGTGCTTTTACTCGTACTTGCGGGTATCACTCTTATATCGGGGCATTTACTGCGACAGCAACCTCAGAGGGAAGATGAGACAAGAGATGTTGATTCCTATCAGACACGACTACGCCAGGGAACGAACCCACTCGGGATAGAGGTCTGCAGCTTTAAGCGCAGTGATTTACCCCCCCCCCCCCCCACTGAACTCTCTAGCTGTTTCATTGAACATGGAAGCTCTGATTATTTCTTGCGACGAACAGATACAACTCTTTTTTTCTTCATAGTTATTCACGAATCCGGTACACGAAGTTTTGATCAGCTTCTTATATGTTGAAAAGTAAAATTGTTTGCTTTTACTCTCAATTGCGGGTATCAATCTTATATCGGGGCATATACTGCGCCAGCAACCTCAGAGGGAAGATGAGACGAGCGATGCTGTTACCTATCAGACACGTCTACGCCAGGGAACGAACCACTCGGGGTAGAGGTTTGCAGCTTTAAAGCGCTATGACTTACCCATATGAACTCTCCTGTTTCATTAAACGTGAAATGTCTAGCTATTATTTGCGCGGCGTATAGATGCGACGCTTCATTCCCTCAAAGTTATACACTAATCCAGTACACGAAGATCCAGTACACGAAGTTTGTATCAGCTCCTTTAATGTTGAAAAATAAAAATGTTAGCTTTTAAACTCATATCTTACATCGAGTAATATATTGCACCAGAAACCCCAGAGGGAACACGCGGGGTAAAGGTCTGCAGCCTTAAAGCGCAGTGACTTACCACACTGCAATCTCCTGTTACATTGAACATTGAAGGTCTGGCTATGGCCTTGTGGTGTATACATGCCAACTATTCCCTTCTTCATAGTTATACACTAATCCGCTACACGGAGTTTGCATCAGCTCCTTTAATGTTGATAATTTGTACACTCTTATACGTATATCAAAATGATATCGAAGCACATACAGCGCCACCAACCTCAGAGAGAAAATGAGGCGAGAGATAATGTTTCCTATCAGACACGCCTCAGCCATGGGTCAAACCCACTCGGGGTAAGAGGTCTGCCGCTTTAAAGCGCAGTGACTTACCACACTGCAATCTCCTGTTACATTGAACATTGAAGGTCTAGCTATGGCCTTGTGGTGTATTCATGCCAACTATTCCCTTTTTCATAGTTATACACTAATCCACTACACGAAGTTTGCATCAGCTCCTTTAATGTTGAGAATTGTTACACCCATATACGGGTATCAATCTTATATCGAGGCACATACAGCGCCAGCAACCTCAGAGAGAAAATGAGGCGACGGGTAATGTTTCCTATCAGAAACACCTCCGCCAGGGATCGAACAGGGATTGTGGTATATACATGCCAACTATTCTCTCCTTCATACACTAATCAAGTGCACAAAGTCTGTATCAGCTCCTTTAATGTTGAAAAAAAAAGCGCAATGACTTAGCCACTGAACTTTACAGGCTGTTGTGATGATGCTTGACACGAAGTTTGTAATGTTGACAAATAAACATATATTCTTTTCAATGTTATTTAGTTATTCATGAGAGGATGACATGACGTTTGCTTTTAGAAATGCCACCGCAGGGCAATGTTCTGCAGCTCTAACCCGCAAGATCGCAATGCTTTATCCATCGATCAGTCAACCAACCGAAGCCTCTGTGATCTGTCAGTGAGTGAATGTCTGGGCAGCAATCAAACACAGATGATAAAGGATGAAGTTTCCTCACCATAATTTGCTCCAATGCATGCATGCGTGCGTGCGTGCGTGCGTGCGTGCGTGCGTGCGTGAATTAAATTGAATTGAATTGAATTGAATAAGAATTAAATTGAATTGAATGTTGTTTTACGGCTCAACAACACAGCATACGTTATTAAAGGGACACTGCCCGTATTATAAATAAGTAGGCCGATATTGAGCAGTAATATATTTGAAAAAATAAAGTTTTATTGATCGGATGTCATTAAAGCGGTCCCACCGTATTTACCTTTTCTACTGATCACGTGACAGTATTTAGCGCATTCGCTTTTGTACATAGTATGTATTGCACAATATCATCTGTCAGCTTAGCTCAGTTGGTTAAGCAGTTGGCCCTAACAAGCCTATGTTATTACCGGCAAGTGTAATTGTTAGTTTGGGCTGCGAGTTCAAACCTGGAAAAAGGTACTCATTTTTATGTACTTTTTTTAAATTCTGTCAAACAATCTTGTTTTTATTTGGTAAATATTCAATAATGGTACGTGTTTAATGTTTGTCAACGTACTTATTTCGTGTTTTATTAACTAAAAGTTACGGACATTGTCCCTTTAAAGGTCTTTAAAGGAAAAAGAAGAAGAAAAAAAGAAAACAGAACCACTTTTACAACATTATTATTGTTGAATCTATATCGAAACCTTATGTTAGTGTATTCACGATTTAATACACACATCAACTGTGCAATATATTTTCTGTATCAATTTTATAAACATAATGTATTTAGCCAAAGTTACGATCTTACGATTTTGATCAGAACCTGATCAAACGGGCTTTACAAATTGGATGACGTCATGACGTCACTACGATCGGTGATGTGGCTATTTTGGGTGACGTCATGTTGTTAAAACTGTCAGCGTTGACTGAGACAATGACACCTAATGATATCATAGTAAAACAACTTCAAAAATGTAATCGGTGAAAAAAACGGATTTCATAACATTATGACGTCACTGACGTCAATACGTTGTTAAATAGAGACACGTTTTTACATTTATGCACAACTAGACCCTAAACTCTACAATCTGTGACAGTTTCATTCAAATCCGACTATAAATATTTGAGATCTAGCGCTAACAAAATTTGTATCATGACGTCATTGGCGGCCATCTTGGATTACGTCATGGCAATGTTCGACATTCTTGCACAACCCAACCTAGTTCCCTACAGGCTGTGAAAGTTGCATCAAAATCCGATCATAAATGAAGGAGATATAGCGATTACAAGATTTCTTAAATGACGTCATTGACGGCCTTTTTGAATGACGTCATGACGTTAAAACTGTCAGCGTCGACTGAGACAATGACATTGATGGATTGTACAGTAAAACAACTTCAAAACTGTAAAAACGGATTTCATAACATTATGACGTCACTGACGTCATGACGTTGTTACCTAGAGACACGTTTTTACAGTTATGCACAACTTAACCCTAAACTCTACAATCTGTGAAAGTTTCATTCAAATCCGACTATAAATATTTGAGATCTAGCGCTAACAAAATTTGTATCATGACGTCATTGGCGGCCATCTTGGATGACGTCATGGCAATGTTCGACATTCTTGCACAACCCAACCTAGTTCCCTACAGGCTGTGAAAGTTGCATCAAAATCCGATCATAAATGAAGGAGATATAGCGATTACAAGATTTCCTAAATGACGTCATTGGCGGCCATTTTGAATGACGTCATGACGTTAGAACTGTCAGCGTCGACTAAAATGATGACACTGACGGATTTTACAATAACATTCCTTAACAAATACAATTAATGAAAAAAACGGATTTTTCATAACATTGTGACGTCACTGACGTCAGCAGATTATGACGTAGAGACACATTTTGACATTCAGGCACAACTAGACCCTAAACTCGACAATATGTAAAAGTTTTCTTTAAATCCGACGGTAAATCTTTCAGATCTAGCGCTAACAAAATTTGTATCATGACCTCACTGGCGGCCATCTTGGATGACCTCATGACAATTTTTGACATTGTTCCACAACTCAACCTCATTCCCTACAGGCTGTGAAAGTTGCATCAAAATCCGATCATAAATGAAGGAGATATAACGATTACAAGATTTCTTATATGACGTCATTGGTGGCCATTTTGAATGACGTCATGACGTTAAAACTGTCAGAGTCGACTGAAACAATGACACTGATGGATGTTACAGTAAAAAAACATGAAAAATGCAATCATTGAAAAAAAGGAATTTTCGTAACATTGTGACGTCACTGACGTCAAGACGTTATTACATAGAGACAGGTTTTTACATTCAAGCACAACTAGACCCTGAACCCTACAATCTGTGAAAGTTTCATTCAAATCCGACTATAAATGTTTGAGATCTAGCGCGAACAAGATTTGTCTGATGACGTCACTGGCGGCCATCTCGGATGACGTCATGACCCCAAAAGCTTCGGGACACTATTCCAGACTGAGCTCTATCACTGTGTAAAATTTAGAGGCCGTGCGACCAGTCTTACTATGAAAAGTGCTGGGGAGAAGAAGAAGAAAAAGAATAATAATAATAATAATAATAAGAACTATATTTGAACAGAAACCTGATCAAACGGGCTTTCTTCTGTTTTTAATGGCGTCATGACGTCACAACTGTCATAGTTGTCGAAGATGAAGACGCTGATTGATTTATCACGAAAATAACTTCGAACATGCAATCAGTGAAAAAAAGGAATTTCTGAATATTTTGACGTCACTGACGTCATGACGTCGGGATACGGTATGACGTTCTTGCACAACCGGACCCAGAACTCTACAATCTGTGAAAGTTGTATTCAAATCCGATGATAAATAGAGAAGATATAGACAAAACAAGATTTCTTAAATGACGTCATTGGCGGCCATTTTAGATGACGTCATGACGTTAAAAATGTCAGCGTCGACTGAGACAATGACATTGATGGATTATTCTGTAAAACAACTTCAAAAATGGAATCAGTGAAAAAACGGATTTGCATAACATTATGACGTCACTGACGTCAAGACGTTACTACATAGAGACACGTTTTTACATTTTTGCACAACTAGAGCCTGAAACTTACAATCTGTGAAAGTTTCATTCAAATCGGACTATAAATGTTTGCGATCTAGCGATAACAAGGTTTGTCTGATGACGTCACTGGCGGCCATCTTGGATGACGTCATGATAATTTTCGACATTTTGGTACAACCCAACATACTTCCCTAGAGGCTGTAAAAGTTTGCATCAAAATCCGATCATAAATGAAGGAGATATAGCGATTACAAGATTTCCTAAATGACGTCATTGGCGGCCATTTTGAATGACGTCATGACGTTAGAACTGTCAGCGTCGACTAAAATGATGACACTGACGGATTTTACAATAAAATTCCTTAAAAAATACAATTAATGAAAAAAACGGATTTTTCATAACATTGTGACGTCACTGACGTCAGCAGATTATGACGTAGAGACACATTTTGACATTCAGGCACAACTAGACCCTAACCTCAACAATCTGTAAAAGTTTCCTTTAAATCCGACGGTAAATGTTTGAGATCTAGCGCTAACAAAATTTGTATCATGACGTCACTGGCGGCCATCTTGGATGACATCATGACAATTTTTGACATTGTTCCACAACTCAACCTCATTCCCTACAGGCTGTGAAAGTTGCATCAAAATCCGATCATAAATGAAGGAGATATAGCGATTACAAGATTTCTTAAATGACGTCATTGGCGGCCATTTTGAATGACGTCATGACGTTAAAACTGTCAGAGTCGATTGAAACAATGACACTGATGGATGTTACAGTAAAAAAACATGAAAAATGCAATCATTGAAAAAAAAGACTTTTCGTAACATTGTGACGTCACTGACGTCAAGACGTTATTACATAGAGACACGTTTTAACATTCAAGCACAACAAGACCCTGAACCCTACAATCTGTGAAAGTTTCATTCAAATCCGACTATAAATGTTTGAGATCTAGCGCGAACAAGATTTGTCTGATGACGTCACTGGCGGCCATCTCGGATGACGTCATGACCCCAAAAGCTTCGGGACACTATTCCAGACTGAGCTCTATCACTGTGTAAAATTTAGAGGCCGTGCGACCAGTCTTACTATGAAAAGTGCTGGGGAGAAGAAGAAGAAAAAGAATAATAATAATAACTAGATTTTGATCAGAACCTGATCAAACGGGCTTTCCTTTCTTAATGACGTCATGACGTCACAACTGTCATAGTTGTCGAAGATGAAGACACGATTGATTTATCACGAAAATAACTTCGAACATGCAATCTGTGAAAAAAACGAATTTCTAAATATGTTGACGTCACTGACGTCATGACGTCGGGTTACCGTATGATGTTCTTGCACAACCGGATCCTGAACTCTACAATCTGTGAAAGTTTTATTCAAATCCGATAATAAATAGAGAAGATATAGACAAAACAAAAGTTCATTTATGACGTCACTGGCGGCCATCTTTGATGACGACATGACAACATTCTACATTATAGCACAACTAGACTTTGATATCTACAAATTGTGAAAGTTTTATCAAACTCCGATGATAAATGAAGGAGATATGGCGATTAAAATATTTCTTAAATGACGTCATTGGCGGCCATTTTGGATGACGTCATGACGTTAAAACTGTCAGCGTCGACTGAGACAATGACATTGATGGATCATACAGTAAAACAACTTCAAAAATGTAATCATTGAAAAAAACGGATTTTCATAACATTATGACGTCACTGACGTCAAGACGTTATTACCAAGAGACACGTTTTTACATTCTTGCACAACTAGACCCTGAACTCTACAATCTGTGAAATTTTTATTCAAATCCGACTATAAATCTTTGAGATCTAGCGCTAACAAAATTTGTATCATGACGTCACTGGCGGCCATCTTTGATGACGTCATGACAATTTTCAACATTATTGCACAACCCAATCTAATTCCCTACAGGCTATGAAAGTTGCATCAAAATCCGATGATAAATGAAGGAGATATAGCAATTACAAGACTTCTTAAATGACGTCATTGGCGGCCATTTTGTATGACGTCATGACGTTAAAACTGTCAGCGTCGACTGAAACAATGAACACTGATGGATTTTACAGTAAAAAAACAAGGAAAATGCTATAACTGTAAAAAAACGAATTTTCATAACCTCGTGACGTCACTGACGTCAAGACGTTAAGACATAGAGACACGTTTTTACGTTCTTGCACAATTGGACCCTGAACCCTACAATCTGTGAAAGTTTCAATCAAATCGCATCGTAAATGCATGAGATACAGCGATAACAAAATTTGCCTACAAACACCAGTGGCGGCCATCTTGAATGACGTCATGACCCCAAAAGTTTCGGGACACTAAGTTAGCTTGAGCTATATCATTGTGTCAAATTAAAAGGCCGTGAGACCAGTCATACTATGAAAAGTGGCGGCGAGAAGAAGAGGAATAATAACTAGATTTTGATCAGAACCTGATCAAACGGGCTTTCCATGTCATGTACAATCATTGAACGTGTATGGCGGTTCGGTACTATTTTCTGGACTGAGTGCCGCGTATGAATGCGTTGGGAGGGAACGGTGGAACGCAATAGTGCCGTGTAAAACGCCCAGCGTTCCTTTAAAACGCCCAGCGCACCTTTAAAAAAGCACACCGCGCCCAAAGGTGCTGTGAAGACAGCCCATTGAACATAATTGACAGGCTCCATGAATTTGAGAGAGAAAACCCCAATCAATTAAGCCAGTCAAATTACAGGTGTCAAGTGTCAGATGCAACCTTTTGTCAATATTGAGTGACATGTTGTTGTTTATTTCCTGTTGCTACATGATTTCATGCCAAATGCAATTGAACAAGGAGTTCACCGAGGTGCATTCGCACTTTAGGCATATTAAAGGGACTGGAGACATTTTGAAAAAATACTAATGTGTACCAATACGCGTTAAACTATTATAATGTGTTTTAGTTGCATTTAATTTAAACGAGCGAACAACATAACATAATGTATTGTCCTGAATGTAAAATTGCGTATTCAAAGGTGCGACTTGAAACATATGTATTATATTGTCATTGTACATGATCGATGTATATGTCTGGCTTTGCACGTATGTGACATACTGGTTGGGAGTGCCCTCCGCTTTTAAAGGGACACGCGGCAATCTCGAATTATGCATCAATCATCAAAACTAGCACCTGTATTTATAAAGCAACTGTTATTGTGACTTTGAATCATTCAACTGATGCTTTCGTTTAAGGAACACATGGCAAGTATGTCCATCATTAAAATACGCAATATAATCAATAATAATTTTGACTTTAAAACTTCCTGCATTGAATGTATTATTGGTGCACTATAAATCAAACGTTAGTAAAATGCGAAACCAGTTTGGTTGATACTATCAGTATACTTATTATTAATGATTGAACAAATGCTGGTTGTGATATGTGAAAAACTAACGGGCCGCCGTTAAAATATCAAGATTGCAGTACATCCCTTTAACACATCATATGCGGATCTATCACCGACGATCATTACAGGGATACATACGGCAATCATGGGGTTTGTATCAAGCCTAAAACATAGCACCTCGATTAATTTTGTTAAATACGTCTTGTATATTCAAATACAAGTGTGAGTTTTCAATTAATATGCTATAACAATTTGAACACTTTGAACCAATAAGTAATAGTATTAATTACAAAATTCAAGATTGCCGTGTGCCCCTTTAAGATTGAACACAAACAACTTCAAAGAAAGATGAGACAGGGGGATGAATTGTCCTTTAACTGTCCACACGGAACAAAGGTATGCAGCTCTAATGCGCAAGGTCTTATCCATCCACTGAATTTTCCGGGCCGTCGTGATGTTTCACTGGACATTGACGGTCTGGCTGTGTCTTGCGGCGTATACATGCAACTCAGTTATACACTAATTCAGGACACGAAGTCTGTATCAGCTCCTTTAATGTTGAAAAATACAACGTTGGCTTTTACTTTCACGTGCGGGTATCAATATTACATCGGGGCATATACGGCGCCAGCAATTTCCGAGGAAAGATAAGACGAGGAGGGATAATGTTTCTATCTATCAGACACGCCTCCGAAATGAAGCGAATCCCTCGGGGAGTAGAGGTCTGCAGCTTTAAGCGCAGTGACTTACCCCACTGAACTTTCCTGTTTCACTGAACATTGAAGGTCTGGCTATATATTGCGGCGTGTACATGCCAACTCTTCTTCCCTTCATAGTTATACACTAATGCAGGACACGAAGTTGCTATCAGCTCCTTTAATGCTGAAAAGCAAAAATGTGTGCTTTTACTCGTACTTGCGGGTATCACTCTTATATCGGGGCATTTACTGCGACAGCAACCTCAGAGGGAAGATGAGACAAGAGATGTTGATTCCTATCAGACACGACTACGCCAGGGAACGAACCCACTCGGGATAGAGGTCTGCAGCTTTAAGCGCAGTGATTTACCCCCCCCCCCCCCCACTGAACTCTCTAGCTGTTTCATTGAACATGGAAGCTCTGATTATTTCTTGCGACGAACAGATACAACTCTTTTTTTCTTCATAGTTATTCACGAATCCGGTACACGAAGTTTTGATCAGCTTCTTATATGTTGAAAAGTAAAATTGTTTGCTTTTACTCTCAATTGCGGGTATCAATCTTATATCGGGGCATATACTGCGCCAGCAACCTCAGAGGGAAGATGAGACGAGCGATGCTGTTACCTATCAGACACGTCTACGCCAGGGAACGAACCACTCGGGGTAGAGGTTTGCAGCTTTAAAGCGCTATGACTTACCCATATGAACTCTCCTGTTTCATTAAACGTGAAATGTCTAGCTATTATTTGCGCGGCGTATAGATGCGACGCTTCATTCCCTCAAAGTTATACACTAATCCAGTACACGAAGATCCAGTACACGAAGTTTGTATCAGCTCCTTTAATGTTGAAAAATAAAAATGTTAGCTTTTAAACTCATATCTTACATCGAGTAATATATTGCACCAGAAACCCCAGAGGGAACACGCGGGGTAAAGGTCTGCAGCCTTAAAGCGCAGTGACTTACCACACTGCAATCTCCTGTTACATTGAACATTGAAGGTCTGGCTATGGCCTTGTGGTGTATACATGCCAACTATTCCCTTCTTCATAGTTATACACTAATCCGCTACACGGAGTTTGCATCAGCTCCTTTAATGTTGATAATTTGTACACTCTTATACGTATATCAAAATGATATCGAAGCACATACAGCGCCACCAACCTCAGAGAGAAAATGAGGCGAGAGATAATGTTTCCTATCAGACACGCCTCAGCCATGGGTCAAACCCACTCGGGGTAAGAGGTCTGCCGCTTTAAAGCGCAGTGACTTACCACACTGCAATCTCCTGTTACATTGAACATTGAAGGTCTAGCTATGGCCTTGTGGTGTATTCATGCCAACTATTCCCTTTTTCATAGTTATACACTAATCCACTACACGAAGTTTGCATCAGCTCCTTTAATGTTGAGAATTGTTACACCCATATACGGGTATCAATCTTATATCGAGGCACATACAGCGCCAGCAACCTCAGAGAGAAAATGAGGCGACGGGTAATGTTTCCTATCAGAAACACCTCCGCCAGGGATCGAACAGGGATTGTGGTATATACATGCCAACTATTCTCTCCTTCATACACTAATCAAGTGCACAAAGTCTGTATCAGCTCCTTTAATGTTGAAAAAAAAAGCGCAATGACTTAGCCACTGAACTTTACAGGCTGTTGTGATGATGCTTGACACGAAGTTTGTAATGTTGACAAATAAACATATATTCTTTTCAATGTTATTTAGTTATTCATGAGAGGATGACATGACGTTTGCTTTTAGAAATGCCACCGCAGGGCAATGTTCTGCAGCTCTAACCCGCAAGATCGCAATGCTTTATCCATCGATCAGTCAACCAACCGAAGCCTCTGTGATCTGTCAGTGAGTGAATGTCTGGGCAGCAATCAAACACAGATGATAAAGGATGAAGTTTCCTCACCATAATTTGCTCCAATGCATGCATGCGTGCGTGCGTGCGTGCGTGCGTGCGTGCGTGCGTGAATTAAATTGAATTGAATTGAATTGAATAAGAATTAAATTGAATTGAATGTTGTTTTACGGCTCAACAACACAGCATACGTTATTAAAGGGACACTGCCCGTATTATAAATAAGTAGGCCGATATTGAGCAGTAATATATTTGAAAAAATAAAGTTTTATTGATCGGATGTCATTAAAGCGGTCCCACCGTATTTACCTTTTCTACTGATCACGTGACAGTATTTAGCGCATTCGCTTTTGTACATAGTATGTATTGCACAATATCATCTGTCAGCTTAGCTCAGTTGGTTAAGCAGTTGGCCCTAACAAGCCTATGTTATTACCGGCAAGTGTAATTGTTAGTTTGGGCTGCGAGTTCAAACCTGGAAAAAGGTACTCATTTTTATGTACTTTTTTTAAATTCTGTCAAACAATCTTGTTTTTATTTGGTAAATATTCAATAATGGTACGTGTTTAATGTTTGTCAACGTACTTATTTCGTGTTTTATTAACTAAAAGTTACGGACATTGTCCCTTTAAAGGTCTTTAAAGGAAAAAGAAGAAGAAAAAAAGAAAACAGAACCACTTTTACAACATTATTATTGTTGAATCTATATCGAAACCTTATGTTAGTGTATTCACGATTTAATACACACATCAACTGTGCAATATATTTTCTGTATCAATTTTATAAACATAATGTATTTAGCCAAAGTTACGATCTTACGATTTTGATCAGAACCTGATCAAACGGGCTTTACAAATTGGATGACGTCATGACGTCACTACGATCGGTGATGTGGCTATTTTGGGTGACGTCATGTTGTTAAAACTGTCAGCGTTGACTGAGACAATGACACCTAATGATATCATAGTAAAACAACTTCAAAAATGTAATCGGTGAAAAAAACGGATTTCATAACATTATGACGTCACTGACGTCAATACGTTGTTAAATAGAGACACGTTTTTACATTTATGCACAACTTAACCCTAAACTCTACAATCTGTGACAGTTTCATTCAAATCCGACTATAAATATTTGAGATCTAGCGCTAACAAAATTTGTATCATGACGTCATTGGCGGCCATCTTGGATTACGTCATGGCAATGTTCGACATTCTTGCACAACCCAACCTAGTTCCCTACAGGCTGTGAAAGTTGCATCAAAATCCGATCATAAATGAAGGAGATATAGCGATTACAAGATTTCTTAAATGACGTCATTGACGGCCTTTTTGAATGACGTCATGACGTTAAAACTGTCAGCGTCGACTGAGACAATGACATTGATGGATTGTACAGTAAAACAACTTCAAAACTGTAAAAACGGATTTCATAACATTATGACGTCACTGACGTCATGACGTTGTTACCTAGAGACACGTTTTTACAGTTATGCACAACTTAACCCTAAACTCTACAATCTGTGAAAGTTTCATTCAAATCCGACTATAAATATTTGAGATCTAGCGCTAACAAAATTTGTATCATGACGTCATTGGCGGCCATCTTGGATGACGTCATGGCAATGTTCGACATTCTTGCACAACCCAACCTAGTTCCCTACAGGCTGTGAAAGTTGCATCAAAATCCGATCATAAATGAAGGAGATATAGCGATTACAAGATTTCCTAAATGACGTCATTGGCGGCCATTTTGAATGACGTCATGACTTTAGAACTGTCAGCGTCGACTAAAATGATGACACTGACGGATTTTACAATAACATTCCTTAACAAATACAATTAATGAAAAAAACGGATTTTTCATAACATTGTGACGTCACTGACGTCAGCAGATTATGACGTAGAGACACATTTTGACATTCAGGCACAACTAGACCCTAAACTCGACAATATGTAAAAGTTTTCTTTAAATCCGACGGTAAATCTTTCAGATCTAGCGCTAACAAAATTTGTATCATGACCTCACTGGCGGCCATCTTGGATGACCTCATGACAATTTTTGACATTGTTCCACAACTCAACCTCATTCCCTACAGGCTGTGAAAGTTGCATCAAAATCCGATCATAAATGAAGGAGATATAACGATTACAAGATTTCTTATATGACGTCATTGGTGGCCATTTTGAATGACGTCATGACGTTAAAACTGTCAGAGTCGACTGAAACAATGACACTGATGGATGTTACAGTAAAAAAACATGAAAAATGCAATCATTGAAAAAAAGGAATTTTCGTAACATTGTGACGTCACTGACGTCAAGACGTTATTACATAGAGACAGGTTTTTACATTCAAGCACAACTAGACCCTGAACCCTACAATCTGTGAAAGTTTCATTCAAATCCGACTATAAATGTTTGAGATCTAGCGCGAACAAGATTTGTCTGATGACGTCACTGGCGGCCATCTCGGATGACGTCATGACCCCAAAAGCTTCGGGACACTATTCCAGACTGAGCTCTATCACTGTGTAAAATTTAGAGGCCGTGCGACCAGTCTTACTATGAAAAGTGCTGGGGAGAAGAAGAAGAAAAAGAATAATAATAATAACTAGATTTTGATCAGAACCTGATCAAACGGGCTTTCCATGTCATGTACTATCATTGAACGTGTATGGCGGTTCGGTACTATTTGCTAGACTGTGTGCCGCGTATGAATGCGTTGGGAGGGTCGGGTGGAACGCAATAGTGCCGTGTAAAACGCCCAGCGTTCCTTTAAAACGCCCAGCGCACCTTTAAAAAAGCACACCGCGCCCAAAAGTGCTGTGAAGACAGCCCATTGAACATAATTGACAGGCTCCATGAATTTGAGAGAGAAAACCCCAATCAATTAAGCCAGTCAAATTACAGGTGTCAAGTGTCAGATGCAACCTTTTGTCAATATTGAGTGACATGTTGTTGTTTATTTCCTGTTGCTACATGATTTCATGCCAAATGCAATTGAACAAGGAGTTCACCGAGGTGCATTCGCACTTTAGGCATATTAAAGGGACTGGAGACATTTTGAAAAAATACTAATGTGTACCAATACGCGTTAAACTATTATAATGTGTTTTAGTTGCATTTAATTTAAACGAGCGAACAACATAACATAATTTATTGTCCTGAATGTAAAATTGCGTATTCATAGGTGCGACTTAAAACATATGTATTATATTGTCATTGTACATGATCGATGTATATGTCTGGCTTTGCACGTATGTGACATACTGGTTGGGAGTGCCCTCCGCTTTTAAAGGGACACGCGGCAATCTCGAATTATGCATCAATCATCAAAACTAGCACCTGTATTTATAAAGCAACTGTTATTGTGACTTTGAATCATTCAACTGATGCTTTCGTTTAAGGAACACATGGCAAGTATGTCCATCATTAAAATAAGCAATATAATCAATAATAATTTTGACTTTAAAACTTCCTGCATTGAATATATTATTGGTGCACTATAAATCAAACGTTAGTAAAATGCGAAACCAGTTTGGTTGATACTATCAGTATACTTATTATTAATGATTGAACAAATGCTGGTTATGATATGTGAAAAACTAACGGGCCGCCGTTAAAATATCAAGATTGCAGTACATCCCTTTAACACATCATATGCGGATCTATCACCGACGAGCATTACAGGGATACATACGGCAATCATGGGGTTTGTATCAAGCCTAAAACATAGCACCTCGATTAATTTTGTTAAACACGTCTTGTATATTCAAATACAAGTGTGAGTTTTCAATTAATATGCTATAACAATTTGAACACTTTGAACCAATAAGTAATAGTATTATATACAAAATTCAAGATTGCCGTGTGCCCCTTTAAGATTGAACACAAACAACTTCAAAGAAAGATGAGACAGGGGGATGAATTGTCCTTTAACTGTCCACATGGAACAAAGGTATGCAGCTCTAATGCGCAAGGTCTTATCCATCCACTGAATTTTCCGGGCCGTCGTGATGTTTTACTGGACATTGACGGTCTGGCTGTGTCTTGCGGCGTATACATGCAACTCAGTTATACACTAATGCAGGACACGAAGTCTGTATCAGCTCCTTTAATGTTGAAAAATACAAACGTTGGCTTTTACTTTCACGTGCGGGTATCAATATTACATCGGGGCATATACGGCGCCAGCAATTTCCGAGGAAAGATAAGATGAGGATGGATAATGTTTCTATCTATCAGACACGCCTCCGCCATGAAGCGAATCCCTCGGGGAGTAGAGGTCTGCAGCTTTAAGCGCAGTGACTTACCCCACTGAACTTTCCTGTTTCACTGAACATTGAAGGTCTGGCTATATATTGCGGCGTGTACATGCCAACTCTTCTTCCCTTCATAGTTATACACTAATGCAGGACACGAACTTGCTATCAGCTCCTTTAATGCTGAAAAGCAAAAATGTGTGCTTTTACTCGTACTTGCGGGTACTCTTATATCGGGGCATTTACTGCGACAGCAACCTCAGAGGGAAGATGAGACAAGAGATGTTGATTCCTATCAGACACGACTACGCCAGGGAACGAACCCACTCGGGATAGAGGTCTGCAGCTTTAAGCGCAGTGATTTACCCCCCCCCCCCCCCCCCCCCCCCCCACACTGAACTCTCTAGCTGTTTCATTGAACATGGAAGCTCTGATTATTTCTTGCGACGAACAGATACAACTCTTGTTTTCTTCATAGTTATTCACGAATCCGGTACACGAAGTTTTGATCAGCTTCTTATATGTTGAAAAGTAAAATTGTTTGCTTTTACTCTCAATTGCGGGTATCAATCTTATATCGGGGCATATACTGCGCCAGCAACCTCAGAGGGAAGATGAGACGAGCGATGCTGTTACCTATCAGACACGTCTACGCCAGGGAACGAACCACTCGGGGTAGAGGTTTGCAGCTTTAAAGCGCTATGACTTACCCATATGAACTCTCCTGTTTCATTGAACGTGAAATGTCTAGCTATTATTTGCGCGGCGTATAGATGCGACGCTTCATTCCCTCAAAGTTATACACTAATCCAGTACACGAAGATCCAGTACACGAAGTTTGTATCAGCTCCTTTAATGTTGAAAAATAAAAATGTTAGCTTTTAAACTCATATCTTACATCGAGTAATATATTGCACCAGAAACCCCAGAGGGAACACTCGGGGTAAAGGTCTGCAGCCTTAAAGCGCAGTGACTTACCACACTGCAATCTCCTGTTACATTAAACATTGAAGGTCTGGCTATGGCCTTGTGGTGTATATATGCCAACTATTCCCTTCTTCATAGTTATACGCTATACGGAGTTTGCATCAGCTCCTTTAATGTTGATAATGTGTACACTCGTATACGTATATAAATCTGATATCGAAGCACATACAGCGCCAGCAACCTCAGAGAGAAAATGAGGCGAGAGATAATGTTTCCTATCAGACACGCCTCAGCCATGGGTCAAACCCACTCGGGGGTAGAGGTCTGCCGCTTTAAAGCGCAGTGACTTACCACACTGTAATCTCCTGTTACATTGAACATTGAAGGTCTAGCTATGGCCTTGTGGTGTATACATGCCAACTATTCCCTTCTTCATAGTTATACACTAATCCACTACACGAAGTTTGCATCAGCTCCTTTAATGTTGAGAATTTGTACACCCATATACGGGTATCAATCTTATATCGAGGCACATACAGCGCCAGCAACCTCAGAGAGAAAATGAGGCGACGGATAATGTTTCCTATCAGAAACACCTCCGCCAGGGATCGAACAGGGACTGTGGTATATACATGCCAACTATTCTCTCCTTCATACACTAATCAAGTGCACAAAGTCTGTATCAGCTCCTTTAATGTTGAAAGAGAAAGCGCAGTGACTTAGCCACTGAACTTTACAGGCTGTTGTGATGATACTTGACACGAAGTTTGTAATGTTGACAAATAAACATATATTTTTTTAAATGTTATTTAGTTATTCATGAGAGGATGACATGACGTTTGCTTTTAGAAATGCCACCGCAGGGCAATGTTCTGCAGCTCTAACCCGCAAGATCGCAATGCTTTATCCATCGATCAGTCAACCAACCGAAGCCTCTGTGATCTGTCAGTGAGTGAATGTCTGGGCAGCAATCAAACACAGATGATAAAGGATGAAGTTTCCTCACCATAATTTGCTCCAATGCATGCGTGCGTGCGTGCGTGCGTTGCGTGCGTGCGTGCGTGCGTGCGTGCGTGCGTGCGTGAATTAAAATGAATTGAATTGAATTGAATAAGAATTAAATTGAATTGAATGTTGTTTTTCGGCTCCACAACACAGCATAAGTTATTAAAGGGACACTGCCCGTATTATAAATAAGTACTTTTTCTACTGATCACGTGACAGTATTTAGCGCATTCGCTTTTGTACATTGTATGTATTGCACAATATCACTTGTCAGCTTAGCTCAGTTGGTTAAGCAGTTGGCCCTAACAAGCCCTGCTATTACCGGCAAGTGTAATTGTTAGTTTGGGCTGCGAGTTCAAACCTGGAAAAAGGTACTTATTTTTTTGTACTTTTTTTAAATTCTGTCAAACAATCTTGATTTTTATTTGGTAAATATTCAATAATGGTAAGTGTTTAATGTTTGTCAACGTACTTATTTCGTGTTTGATTAACTAAACGTTACGGACATTGTTCCTTAAAAGGAAAAAAAAGAAGAAAAAGAAAACAGAACAACTTTTACAACATTATTATTGTTGAATCTATATCGAAACTTTATGTTAATATATTCACGATTTAATACACACATCAACTGTGCAATATGTTTTCTGTATCAATTTTATAAACATAATGTATTTAGCCAAAGTTACGATCTTACGATTTTGATCAGAACCTGATCAAACGGGCTTTTCAAATTGGATGACGTCATGACGTCACTACGATCGGTGATGTGGCTATTTTGGGTGACGTCATGTTGTTAAAACTGTCAGCGTTGACTGAGACAATGACAACAAATGATATCATAGTAAAACAACTTCAAAAATGCGATTAGTGAAAAAAAACGGTTTTAATAACATTGTGACGTCACTGACGTCAAGACGTTAATTGATAGGGACACGTGTTAACGTTCTTGCACAACTAGACCCTGTAATCTATAATCTGTAAAAGTTTCATTCAAATTGGACTATAGATATTTGAGATCTAGCGCTAACAATATTTGTATCATGACGTCACTGGCTGCCATCTTAAATGACGTCATGACAATTTCTGACGTTCATGCACAACTCATTTTAATTACCTACAGGCTTTGAAAGTTGCATCAAAATCTGATCATAAATGAAGGAGATAAAGCGATTACAAGATTTGTTAAATGACGTCAGTGACGGCCATTTTGAATGACGTCATGACGTTAAAACTGTCAGCGTCGACTGAAACATTGACACTGATGGATTTTACAGTAAAAAAACATGAACAATGCAATCTCTGAAAAAAAAAAGATTTTTTATATCATTGTGACGTCACTGACGTCAAGACGTTATTACATAGAGACACGTTTTTACGTTCTTGCACAGCTAGACTCTGCACTCTACAATCTGTGAAAGTTTCATTCAAATCCGACTATTATTGTTTGAGATCTAGCGCTAACAAAAATTGTATCATGACGTCTCTGGCGGCCATCTTGGATGACGTCATGACAACATTTGACATTCTTGCACAACTCAACCTAATTCCCTACAGGATGTGAAAGTTGCATCAAAATCCGATCATAAATGAAGGAGATATAGCAATTACAATATTTCTTAAATGACGTCATTGGCGGCCATTTTGAATGACGTCATGACGTTAAAACTGTCAGCGTCGACTGAAAGAATGAAACTGATGGATTTTACAGTAAAAAAACATGAAAAACGCAATCACTGAAAAAAATGAATTTTCTCAACATTGTGACGTCACTGACGTCAAGACGTTATTATATAGGGACACGTTTTTACATTCTTGCACAACAAGACCCTGAACCCTACAATCTGTGAAAGTTTCAATCAAATCCCATTGTAAATGCATGAGATAAAGCGATAACAAGATTTGCCAACAAACGCCAGTGGCGGCCATCTTGGATGACGTCATGACCCCAAAAGTTTCGGGACACTAAGTCAGTTTGAGCTATATCAATGTGTAAAATTTAGAGGCCGTGCGACCAGTCTTACTATGAAAAGTGCTGGGGAGAAGAAGAGGAAAAAGAATAAGAATAAACAGAACGAAAACAATAGGTTTTCCACTGAAAAGTGGAAAGCCCTAATAATAATAAGAACTAGATTTTGATCAGAAACCTGATCAAACGGGCTTTCTTCTGTTTTTAATGGCGTCATGACGTCACAACTGTCATAGTTGTCGAAGATGAAGACGCTGATTGATTTATCACGAAAATAACTTCGAACATGCAATCAGTGAAAAAAAGGAATTTCTGAATATTTTGACGTCACTGACGTCATGACGTCGGGATACGGTATGACGTTCTTGCACAACCGGACCCAGAACTCTACAATCTGTGAAAGTTGTATTCAAATCCGATGATAAATAGAGAAGATATAGACAAAACAAGATTTCTTAAATGACGTCATTGGCGGCCATTTTAGATGACGTCATGACGTTAAAAATGTCAGCGTCGACTGAGACAATGACATTGATGGATTATTCTGTAAAACAACTTCAAAAATGGAATCAGTGAAAAAACGGATTTGCATAACATTATGACGTCACTGACGTCAAGACGTTACTACATAGAGACACGTTTTTACATTTTTGCACAACTAGAGCCTGAAACTTACAATCTGTGAAAGTTTCATTCAAATCGGACTATAAATGTTTGCGATCTAGCGATAACAAGGTTTGTCTGATGACGTCACTGGCGGCCATCTTGGATGACGTCATGATAATTTTCGACATTTTGGTACAACCCAACATACTTCCCTAGAGGCTGTAAAAGTTTGCATCAAAATCCGATCATAAATGAAGGAGATATAGCGATTACAAGATTTCCTAAATGACGTCATTGGCGGCCATTTTGAATGACGTCATGACGTTAGAACTGTCAGCGTCGACTAAAATGATGACACTGACGGATTTTACAATAAAATTCCTTAAAAAATACAATTAATGAAAAAAACGGATTTTTCATAACATTGTGACGTCACTGACGTCAGGAGATTATGACGTAGAGACACATTTTGACATTCAGGCACAACTAGACCCTAACCTCAACAATCTGTAAAAGTTTCCTTTAAATCCGACGGTAAATGTTTGAGATCTAGCGCTAACAAAATGTGTATCATGACGTCACTGGCGGCCATCTTGGATGACATCATGACAATTTTTGACATTGTTCCACAACTCAACCTCATTCCCTACAGGCTGTGAAAGTTGCATCAAAATCCGATCATAAATGAAGGAGATATAGCGATTACAAGATTTCTAAAATGACGTCATTGGCGGCCATTTTGAATGACGTCATGACGTTAAAACTGTCAGAGTCGATTGAAACAATGACACTGATGGATGTTACAGTAAAAAAACATGAAAAATGCAATCATTGAAAAAAAAGACTTTTCGTAACATTGTGACGTCACTGACGTCAAGACGTTATTACATAGAGACACGTTTTAACATTCAAGCACAACAAGACCCTGAACCCTACAATCTGTGAAAGTTTCATTCAAATCCGACTATAAATGTTTGAGATCTAGCGCGAACAAGATTTGTCTGATGACGTCACTGGCGGCCATCTCGGATGACGTCATGACCCCAAAAGCTTCGGGACACTATTCCAGACTGAGCTCTATCACTGTGTAAAATTTAGAGGCCGTGCGACCAGTCTTACTATGAAAAGTGCTGGGGAGAAGAAGAAGAAAAAGAATAATAATAATAACTAGATTTTGATCAGAACCTGATCAAACGGGCTTTCCTTTCTTAATGACGTCATGACGTCACAACTGTCATAGTTGTCGAAGATGAAGACACGATTGATTTATCACGAAAATAACTTCGAACATGCAATCTGTGAAAAAAACGAATTTCTAAATATGTTGACGTCACTGACGTCATGACGTCGGGTTACCGTATGATGTTCTTGCACAACCGGATCCTGAACTCTACAATCTGTGAAAGTTTTATTCAAATCCGATAATAAATAGAGAAGATATAGACAAAACAAAAGTTCATTTATGACGTCACTGGCGGCCATCTTTGATGACGACATGACAACATTCTACATTATAGCACAACTAGACTTTGATATCTACAAATTGTGAAAGTTTTATCAAACTCCGATGATAAATGAAGGAGATATGGCGATTAAAATATTTCTTAAATGACGTCATTGGCGGCCATTTTGGATGACGTCATGACGTTAAAACTGTCAGCGTCGACTGAGACAATGACATTGATGGATCATACAGTAAAACAACTTCAAAAATGTAATCATTGAAAAAAACGGATTTTCATAACATTATGACGTCACTGACGTCAAGACGTTATTACCAAGAGACACGTTTTTACATTCTTGCACAACTAGACCCTGAACTCTACAATCTGTGAAATTTTTATTCAAATCCGACTATAAATCTTTGAGATCTAGCGCTAACAAAATTTGTATCATGACGTCACTGGCGGCCATCTTTGATGACGTCATGACAATTTTCAACATTATTGCACAACCCAATCTAATTCCCTACAGGCTATGAAAGTTGCATCAAAATCCGATGATAAATGAAGGAGATATAGCAATTACAAGACTTCTTAAATGACGTCATTGGCGGCCATTTTGTATGACGTCATGACGTTAAAACTGTCAGCGTCGACTGAAACAATGAACACTGATGGATTTTACAGTAAAAAAACAAGGAAAATGCTATAACTGTAAAAAAACGAATTTTCATAACCTCGTGACGTCACTGACGTCAAGACGTTAAGACATAGAGACACGTTTTTACGTTCTTGCACAATTGGACCCTGAACCCTACAATCTGTGAAAGTTTCAATCAAATCGCATCGTAAATGCATGAGATACAGCGATAACAAAATTTGCCTACAAACACCAGTGGCGGCCATCTTGAATGACGTCATGACCCCAAAAGTTTCGGGACACTAAGTTAGCTTGAGCTATATCATTGTGTCAAATTAAAAGGCCGTGAGACCAGTCATACTATGAAAAGTGGCGGCGAGAAGAAGAGGAATAATAACTAGATTTTGATCAGAACCTGATCAAACGGGCTTTCCATGTCATGTACAATCATTGAACGTGTATGGCGGTTCGGTACTATTTTCTGGACTGAGTGCCGCGTATGAATGCGTTGGGAGGGAACGGTGGAACGCAATAGTGCCGTGTAAAACGCCCAGCGTTCCTTTAAAACGCCCAGCGCACCTTTAAAAAAGCACACCGCGCCCAAAGGTGCTGTGAAGACAGCCCATTGAACATAATTGACAGGCTCCATGAATTTGAGAGAGAAAACCCCAATCAATTAAGCCAGTCAAATTACAGGTGTCAAGTGTCAGATGCAACCTTTTGTCAATATTGAGTGACATGTTGTTGTTTATTTCCTGTTGCTACATGATTTCATGCCAAATGCAATTGAACAAGGAGTTCACCGAGGTGCATTCGCACTTTAGGCATATTAAAGGGACTGGAGACATTTTGAAAAAATACTAATGTGTACCAATACGCGTTAAACTATTATAATGTGTTTTAGTTGCATTTAATTTAAACGAGCGAACAACATAACATAATGTATTGTCCTGAATGTAAAATTGCGTATTCAAAGGTGCGACTTGAAACATATGTATTATATTGTCATTGTACATGATCGATGTATATGTCTGGCTTTGCACGTATGTGACATACTGGTTGGGAGTGCCCTCCGCTTTTAAAGGGACACGCGGCAATCTCGAATTATGCATCAATCATCAAAACTAGCACCTGTATTTATAAAGCAACTGTTATTGTGACTTTGAATCATTCAACTGATGCTTTCGTTTAAGGAACACATGGCAAGTATGTCCATCATTAAAATACGCAATATAATCAATAATAATTTTGACTTTAAAACTTCCTGCATTGAATGTATTATTGGTGCACTATAAATCAAACGTTAGTAAAATGCGAAACCAGTTTGGTTGATACTATCAGTATACTTATTATTAATGATTGAACAAATGCTGGTTGTGATATGTGAAAAACTAACGGGCCGCCGTTAAAATATCAAGATTGCAGTACATCCCTTTAACACATCATATGCGGATCTATCACCGACGATCATTACAGGGATACATACGGCAATCATGGGGTTTGTATCAAGCCTAAAACATAGCACCTCGATTAATTTTGTTAAATACGTCTTGTATATTCAAATACAAGTGTGAGTTTTCAATTAATATGCTATAACAATTTGAACACTTTGAACCAATAAGTAATAGTATTAATTACAAAATTCAAGATTGCCGTGTGCCCCTTTAAGATTGAACACAAACAACTTCAAAGAAAGATGAGACAGGGGGATGAATTGTCCTTTAACTGTCCACACGGAACAAAGGTATGCAGCTCTAATGCGCAAGGTCTTATCCATCCACTGAATTTTCCGGGCCGTCGTGATGTTTCACTGGACATTGACGGTCTGGCTGTGTCTTGCGGCGTATACATGCAACTCAGTTATACACTAATTCAGGACACGAAGTCTGTATCAGCTCCTTTAATGTTGAAAAATACAACGTTGGCTTTTACTTTCACGTGCGGGTATCAATATTACATCGGGGCATATACGGCGCCAGCAATTTCCGAGGAAAGATAAGACGAGGAGGGATAATGTTTCTATCTATCAGACACGCCTCCGAAATGAAGCGAATCCCTCGGGGAGTAGAGGTCTGCAGCTTTAAGCGCAGTGACTTACCCCACTGAACTTTCCTGTTTCACTGAACATTGAAGGTCTGGCTATATATTGCGGCGTGTACATGCCAACTCTTCTTCCCTTCATAGTTATACACTAATGCAGGACACGAAGTTGCTATCAGCTCCTTTAATGCTGAAAAGCAAAAATGTGTGCTTTTACTCGTACTTGCGGGTATCACTCTTATATCGGGGCATTTACTGCGACAGCAACCTCAGAGGGAAGATGAGACAAGAGATGTTGATTCCTATCAGACACGACTACGCCAGGGAACGAACCCACTCGGGATAGAGGTCTGCAGCTTTAAGCGCAGTGATTTACCCCCCCCCCCCCCCACTGAACTCTCTAGCTGTTTCATTGAACATGGAAGCTCTGATTATTTCTTGCGACGAACAGATACAACTCTTTTTTTCTTCATAGTTATTCACGAATCCGGTACACGAAGTTTTGATCAGCTTCTTATATGTTGAAAAGTAAAATTGTTTGCTTTTACTCTCAATTGCGGGTATCAATCTTATATCGGGGCATATACTGCGCCAGCAACCTCAGAGGGAAGATGAGACGAGCGATGCTGTTACCTATCAGACACGTCTACGCCAGGGAACGAACCACTCGGGGTAGAGGTTTGCAGCTTTAAAGCGCTATGACTTACCCATATGAACTCTCCTGTTTCATTAAACGTGAAATGTCTAGCTATTATTTGCGCGGCGTATAGATGCGACGCTTCATTCCCTCAAAGTTATACACTAATCCAGTACACGAAGATCCAGTACACGAAGTTTGTATCAGCTCCTTTAATGTTGAAAAATAAAAATGTTAGCTTTTAAACTCATATCTTACATCGAGTAATATATTGCACCAGAAACCCCAGAGGGAACACGCGGGGTAAAGGTCTGCAGCCTTAAAACGCAGTGACTTACCACACTGCAATCTCCTGTTACATTGAACATTGAAGGTCTGGCTATGGCCTTGTGGTGTATACATGCCAACTATTCCCTTCTTCATAGTTATACACTAATCCGCTACACGGAGTTTGCATCAGCTCCTTTAATGTTGATAATTTGTACACTCTTATACGTATATCAAAATGATATCGAAGCACATACAGCGCCACCAACCTCAGAGAGAAAATGAGGCGAGAGATAATGTTTCCTATCAGACACGCCTCAGCCATGGGTCAAACCCACTCGGGGTAAGAGGTCTGCCGCTTTAAAGCGCAGTGACTTACCACACTGCAATCTCCTGTTACATTGAACATTGAAGGTCTAGCTATGGCCTTGTGGTGTATTCATGCCAACTATTCCCTTTTTCATAGTTATACACTAATCCACTACACGAAGTTTGCATCAGCTCCTTTAATGTTGAGAATTGTTACACCCATATACGGGTATCAATCTTATATCGAGGCACATACAGCGCCAGCAACCTCAGAGAGAAAATGAGGCGACGGGTAATGTTTCCTATCAGAAACACCTCCGCCAGGGATCGAACAGGGATTGTGGTATATACATGCCAACTATTCTCTCCTTCATACACTAATCAAGTGCACAAAGTCTGTATCAGCTCCTTTAATGTTGAAAAAAAAAGCGCAATGACTTAGCCACTGAACTTTACAGGCTGTTGTGATGATGCTTGACACGAAGTTTGTAATGTTGACAAATAAACATATATTCTTTTCAATGTTATTTAGTTATTCATGAGAGGATGACATGACGTTTGCTTTTAGAAATGCCACCGCAGGGCAATGTTCTGCAGCTCTAACCCGCAAGATCGCAATGCTTTATCCATCGATCAGTCAACCAACCGAAGCCTCTGTGATCTGTCAGTGAGTGAATGTCTGGGCAGCAATCAAACACAGATGATAAAGGATGAAGTTTCCTCACCATAATTTGCTCCAATGCATGCATGCGTGCGTGCGTGCGTGCGTGCGTGCGTGCGTGCGTGAATTAAATTGAATTGAATTGAATTGAATAAGAATTAAATTGAATTGAATGTTGTTTTACGGCTCAACAACACAGCATACGTTATTAAAGGGACACTGCCCGTATTATAAATAAGTAGGCCGATATTGAGCAGTAATATATTTGAAAAAATAAAGTTTTATTGATCGGATGTCATTAAAGCGGTCCCACCGTATTTACCTTTTCTACTGATCACGTGACAGTATTTAGCGCATTCGCTTTTGTACATAGTATGTATTGCACAATATCATCTGTCAGCTTAGCTCAGTTGGTTAAGCAGTTGGCCCTAACAAGCCTATGTTATTACCGGCAAGTGTAATTGTTAGTTTGGGCTGCGAGTTCAAACCTGGAAAAAGGTACTCATTTTTATGTACTTTTTTTAAATTCTGTCAAACAATCTTGTTTTTATTTGGTAAATATTCAATAATGGTACGTGTTTAATGTTTGTCAACGTACTTATTTCGTGTTTTATTAACTAAAAGTTACGGACATTGTCCCTTTAAAGGTCTTTAAAGGAAAAAGAAGAAGAAAAAAAGAAAACAGAACCACTTTTACAACATTATTATTGTTGAATCTATATCGAAACCTTATGTTAGTGTATTCACGATTTAATACACACATCAACTGTGCAATATATTTTCTGTATCAATTTTATAAACATAATGTATTTAGCCAAAGTTACGATCTTACGATTTTGATCAGAACCTGATCAAACGGGCTTTACAAATTGGATGACGTCATGACGTCACTACGATCGGTGATGTGGCTATTTTGGGTGACGTCATGTTGTTAAAACTGTCAGCGTTGACTGAGACAATGACACCTAATGATATCATAGTAAAACAACTTCAAAAATGTAATCGGTGAAAAAAACGGATTTCATAACATTATGACGTCACTGACGTCAATACGTTGTTAAATAGAGACACGTTTTTACATTTATGCACAACTAGACCCTAAACTCTACAATCTGTGACAGTTTCATTCAAATCCGACTATAAATATTTGAGATCTAGCGCTAACAAAATTTGTATCATGACGTCATTGGCGGCCATCTTGGATTACGTCATGGCAATGTTCGACATTCTTGCACAACCCAACCTAGTTCCCTACAGGCTGTGAAAGTTGCATCAAAATCCGATCATAAATGAAGGAGATATAGCGATTACAAGATTTCTTAAATGACGTCATTGACGGCCTTTTTGAATGACGTCATGACGTTAAAACTGTCAGCGTCGACTGAGACAATGACATTGATGGATTGTACAGTAAAACAACTTCAAAACTGTAAAAACGGATTTCATAACATTATGACGTCACTGACGTCATGACGTTGTTACCTAGAGACACGTTTTTACAGTTATGCACAACTTAACCCTAAACTCTACAATCTGTGAAAGTTTCATTCAAATCCGACTATAAATATTTGAGATCTAGCGCTAACAAAATTTGTATCATGACGTCATTGGCGGCCATCTTGGATGACGTCATGGTAATGTTCGACATTCTTGCACAACCCAACCTAGTTCCCTACAGGCTGTGAAAGTTGCATCAAAATCCGATCATAAATGAAGGAGATATAGCGATTACAAGATTTCCTAAATGACGTCATTGGCGGCCATTTTGAATGACGTCATGACGTTAGAACTGTCAGCGTCGACTAAAATGATGACACTGACGGATTTTACAATAACATTCCTTAACAAATACAATTAATGAAAAAAACGGATTTTTCATAACATTGTGACGTCACTGACGTCAGCAGATTATGACGTAGAGACACATTTTGACATTCAGGCACAACTAGACCCTAAACTCGACAATATGTAAAAGTTTTCTTTAAATCCGACGGTAAATCTTTCAGATCTAGCGCTAACAAAATTTGTATCATGACCTCACTGGCGGCCATCTTGGATGACCTCATGACAATTTTTGACATTGTTCCACAACTCAACCTCATTCCCTACAGGCTGTGAAAGTTGCATCAAAATCCGATCATAAATGAAGGAGATATAACGATTACAAGATTTCTTATATGACGTCATTGGTGGCCATTTTGAATGACGTCATGACGTTAAAACTGTCAGAGTCGACTGAAACAATGACACTGATGGATGTTACAGTAAAAAAACATGAAAAATGCAATCATTGAAAAAAAGGAATTTTCGTAACATTGTGACGTCACTGACGTCAAGACGTTATTACATAGAGACAGGTTTTTACATTCAAGCACAACTAGACCCTGAACCCTACAATCTGTGAAAGTTTCATTCAAATCCGACTATAAATGTTTGAGATCTAGCGCGAACAAGATTTGTCTGATGACGTCACTGGCGGCCATCTCGGATGACGTCATGACCCCAAAAGCTTCGGGACACTATTCCAGACTGAGCTCTATCACTGTGTAAAATTTAGAGGCCGTGCGACCAGTCTTACTATGAAAAGTGCTGGGGAGAAGAAGAAGAAAAAGAATAATAATAATAACTAGATTTTGATCAGAAACCTGATCAAACGGGCTTTCCTGATTTTAATGGCGTCATGACGTCACAACTGTCAGAGTTGTCTAAGTTGATGAAACTGATTGATATATCAAGAAAATAACTTCGAAAATGCGACCAGTAAAAAAATCATTTTTTTGAATATTTTGACGTCACTGACGTCATGACGTCGGGATACCGTACGACATCTGTGCACAACCAGATCCCGTACTCTACAATCTGTGAAAGTTTTGTTCAAATCCGGTCATAAATAGAGAATATATAGTCTTAACAATATTTCCTTTATGACGTCACTGGTGGCTATCTTTGATGACGACATAACAAACTTTGACGTTATTGCACAACCAGACGTTGAATGTAGAGTTCCTGTGAAAGTTTTATCAAGATCCGATCATAAATGAATGAGATATAGCGATTACAATATTTTTATAATGACGTCATTGGCGGCCATTTGGGATGACGTCATAATATTAAAACTACTAACGTTGACTGAAACAATGACAATGATTGATTTTGCAGTAAAACACCTTAAAAAAAGCAATCAGTAAAGAAAACCGATTTTTAATAACATTGTAACGTCACTGACGTCAAGACGTTATAACAAAGAGACACGTTTTGATATTTTTGCATAACTAGACCCTAAACTCTACAATCTGTGAAAGTTTCATTTAAATCCGACTATAAATTTTGGAGATCTTGCGCTAACAAGATTCGTATCATGACGTCACTGTCGGCCATCTTGGATGACGTCATTACAATTTTCGACATTCTGGCACAACACATCCTATTTCCCTACAGGCTGTGAAAGTTGCAACAAATTCCGATCATAAATACAGGAAATATAGCGATTACAAAATTTCTTAAATGACGTCATTGGCGGCCATTTTGAATGACGTCATGACGTTAAAACTGTCAGAATCGATTGAAACAATGACACTGATGGATGTTACACTAAAAAAACATGAAAAATGCAATCATTGAAAAAAAGGACTTTTCGTAACATTGTGACGTCACTGACGTCAAGACGTTATTACATAGAGACACGTTTTTTCATTCAAATCCGACTATAAATGTTTGAGATCTAGCGCGAACAAGATTTGTATCATGACGTCACTGGCGGCCATCTTGGATGACGTCATGACCCCAAAAGCTTCGGGACACTATTCCAGACTGAGCTCTATCACTGTGTAAAATTTAGAGGCCGTGCGACTAGTCTTACTATGAAAAGTGCTGGGGAGAAGAAGAAGAAGAAAAAGAATAATAACTAGATTTTGATCAGAACCTGATCAAACGGGCTTTCCATGTCATGTACAATCATTGAACGTGTGTGGCGGTTCGGTACTATTTTCTGGACTGAGTGCCGCGTATGAATGCGTTGGGAGGGAACGGTGGAACGCAATAGTGCCGTGTAAAACGCCCAGCGTTCCTTTAAAACGCCCAGCGCACCTTTAAAAAAGCACACCGCGCCCAAAAGTGCTGTGAAGACAGCCCATTGAACATAATTGACAGGCTCCATGAATTTGAGAGAGAAAACCCCAATCAATTAAGCCAGTCAAATTACAGGTGTCAAGTGTCAGATGCAACCTTTTGTCAATATTGAGTGACATGTTGTTGTTTATTTCCTGTTGCTACATGATTTCATGCCAAATGCAATTGAACGAGGAGTTCACCGAGGTGCATTCGCACTTTAGGCATATTAAAGGGACTGGAGACATTTTGAAAAAATACTAATGTGTACCAATACGCGTTAAACTATTATAATGTGTTTTAGTTGCATTTAATTTAAACGAGCGAACAACATAACATAATTTATTGTCCTGAATGTAAAATTGCGTATTCATAGGTGCGACTTGAAACATATGTATTATATTGTCATTGTACATGATCGATGTATATGTCTGGCTTTGCACGTATGTGACATACTGGTTGGGAGTGCCCTCCGCTTTTAAAGGGACACGCGGCAATCTCGAATTATGCATCAATCATCAAAACTAGCACCTGTATTTATAAAGCAACTGTTATTGTGACTTTGAATCATTCAACTGATGCTTTCGTTTAAGGAACACATGGCAAGTATGTCCATCATTAAAATAAGCAATATAATCAATAATAATTTTGACTTTAAAACTTCCTGCATTGAATATATTATTGGTGCACTATAAATCAAACGTTAGTAAAATGCGAAACCAGTTTGGTTGATACTATCAGTACACTTATTATTAATGATTGAACAAATGCAGGTTATGATATGTGAAAAACTAACGGGCCGCCGTTAAAATATCAAGATTGCAGTACATCCCTTTAACACATCATATGCGGATCTATCACCGACGAGCATTACAGGGATACATACGGCAATCATGGGGTTTGTATCAAGCCTAAAACATAGCACCTCGATTAATTTTGTTAAACACGTCTTGTATATTCAAATACAAGTGTGAGTTTTCAATTAATATGCTATAACAATTTGAACACTTTGAACCCATAAGTAATAGTATTAATTACAAAATTCAAGATTGCCGTGTGCCCCTTTAAGATTGAACACAAACAACTTCAAAGAAAGATGAGACAGGGGGATGAATTGTCCTTTAACTGTCCACATGGAACAAAGGTATGCAGCTCTAATGCGCAAGGTCTTATCCATCCACTGAATTTTCCGGGCCTTCGTGATGTTTTACTGGACATTGACGGTCTGGCTGTGTCTTGCGGCGTATACATGCAACTCAGTTATACACTAATGCAGGACACGAAGTCTGTATCAGCTCCTTTAATGTTGAAAAATACAAACGTTGGCTTTTACTTTCACGTGCGGGTATCAATATTACATCGGGGCATATACGGCGCCAGCAATTTCCGAGGAAAGATAAGATGAGGAGGGATAATGTTTCTATCTATCAGACACGCCTCCGCCATGAAGCGAATCCCTCGGGGAGTAGAGGTCTGCAGCTTTAAGCGCAGTGACTTACCCCACTGAACTTTCCTGTTTCACTGAACATTGAAGGTCTGGCTATATATTGCGGCGTGTACATGCCAACTCTTCTTCCCTTCATAGTTATACACTAATGCAGGACACGAACTTGCTATCAGCTCCTTTAATGCTGAAAAGCAAAAACGTGTGCTTTTACTCGTACTTGCGGGTACTCTTATATCGGGGCATTTACTGCGACAGCAACCTCAGAGGGAAGATGAGACAAGAGATGTTGATTCCTATCAGACACGACTACGCCAGGGAACGAACCCACTCGGGATAGAGGTCTGCAGCTTTAAGCGCAGTGATTTACCCCCCACTGAACTCTCTAGCTGTTTCATTGAACATGGAAGCTCTGATTATTTCTTGCGACGAACAGATACAACTCTTGTTTTCTTCATAGTTATTCACGAATCCGGTACACGAAGTTTTGATCAGCTTCTTATATGTTGAAAAGTAAAATTGTTTGCTTTTACTCTCAATTGCGGGTATCAATCTTATATCGGGGCATATACTGCGCCAGCAACCTCAGAGGGAAGATGAGACGAGCGATGCTGTTACCTATCAGACACGTCTACGCCAGGGAACGAACCACTCGGGGTAGAGGTTTGCAGCTTTAAAGCGCTATGACTTACCCATATGAACTCTCCTGTTTCATTGAACGTGAAATGTCTAGCTATTATTTGCGCGGCGTATAGATGCGACGCTTCATTCCCTCAAAGTTATACACTAATCCAGTACACGAAGATCCAGTACACGAAGTTTGTATCAGCTCCTTTAATGTTGAAAAATAAAAATGTTAGCTTTTAAACTCATATCTTACATCGAGTAATATATTGCACCAGAAACCCCAGAGGGAACACTCGGGGTAAAGGTCTGCAGCCTTAAAGCGCAGTGACTTACCACACTGCAATCTCCTGTTACATTGAACATTGAAGGTCTGGCTATGGCCTTGTGGTGTATACATGCCAACTATTCCCTTCTTCATAGTTATACACTAATCCGCTACACGGAGTTTGCATCAGCTCCTTTAATGTTGATAATTTGGACACTCTTATACGTATATCAAAATGATATCGAAGCACATACAGCGCCAGCAACCTCAGAGAGAAAATGAGGCGAGAGATAATGTTTCCTATCAGACACGCCTCAGCCATGGGTCAAACCCACTCGGGGGTAGAGGTCTGCCGCTTTAAAGCGCAGTGACTTACCACACTGCAATCTCCTGTTACATTGAACATTGAAGGTCTAGCTATGGCCTTGTGGTGTATACATGCCAACTATTCCCTTCTTCATAGTTATACACTAATCCACTACACGAAGTTTGCATCAGCTCCTTTAATGTTGAGAATTTTTACACCCATATACGGGTATCAATCTTATATCGAGGCACATACAGCGCCAGCAACCTCAGAGAGAAAATGAGGCGACGGGTAATGTTTCCTATCAGAAACACCTCCGCCAGGGATCGAACAGGGATTGTGGTATATACATGCCAACTATTCTCTCCTTCATACACTAATCAAGTGCACAAAGTCTGTATCAGCTCCTTTAATGTTGAAAAAAAAAGCGCAGTGACTTAGCCACTGAACTTTACAGGCTGTTGTGATGATGCTTGACACGAAGTTTGTAATGTTGACAAATAAACATATATTCTTTTCAATGTTATTTAGTTATTCATGAGAGGATGACATGACGTTTGCTTTTAGAAATGCCACCGCAGGGCAATGTTCTGCAGCTCTAACCCGCAAGATCGCAATGCTTTATCCATCGATCAGTCAACCAACCGAAGCCTCTGTGATCTGTCAGTGAGTGAATGTCTGGGCAGCAATCAAACACAGATGATAAAGGATGAAGTTTCCTCACCATAATTTGCTCCAATGCGTGCGTGCGTGCGTGCGTGCGTGCGTGCGTGCGTGCGTGAATTAAATTGAATTGAATTGAATTGAATAAGAATTAAATTGAATTGAATGTTGTTTTACGGCTCAACAACACAGCATACGTTATTAAAGGGACACTGCCCGTATTATAAATAAGTAGGCCGATTTTAGTAATATAGTCAAGGAGCTTGAAAAAATAAAGTTTTATTGATCGGATGTCATTAAAGCGGTCCCACCGTATTTACCTTTTCTACTGATCACGTGACAGTATTTAGCGCATTCGCTTTTGTACATAGTATGTATTGCACAATATCATCTGTCGGCTTAGCTCAGTTGGTTAAGCAGTTGGCCCTAACAAGCCTATGTTATTACCGGCAAGTGTAATTGTTAGATAGGGCTGCGAGTTCAAACCTGGAAAAAGGTACTTATTTTTTTGTACTTTTTTTAAATTCTGTCAAACAATCTTGTTTTTATTTGGTAAATATTCAATAATGGTACGTGTTTAATGTTTGTCAACGTACTTATTTCGTGTTTTATTAACTAAAAGTTACGGACATTGTCCCTTTAAAGGTCTTTAAAGGAAAAAGAAGAAGAAAAAAAGAAAACAGAACAACTTTTACAACATTATTATTGTTGAATCTATATCGAAACCTTATGTTAGTGTATTCACGATTTAATACACACATCAACTGTGCAATATATTTTCTGTATCAATTTTATAAACATAATGTATTTAGCCAAAGTTACGATCTTACGATTTTGATCAGAACCTGATCAAACGGGCTTTACAAATTGGATGACGTCATGACGTCACTACGATCGGTGATGTGGCTATTTTGGGTGACGTCATGTTGTTAAAACTGTCAGCGTTGACTGAGACAATGACACCTAATGATATCATAGTAAAACAACTTCAAAAATGTAATCGGTGAAAAAAACGGATTTCATAACATTATGACGTCACTGACGTCAAGACGTTGTTAAATAGAGACACGTTTTTACATTTATGCACAACTAGACCCTGAACTCTACAATCTGTGACAGTTTCATTCAAATCCGACTATAAATATTTGAGATCTAGCGCTAACAAAATTTGTATCATGACGTCATTGGCGGCCATCTTGGATGACGTCATGGCAATGTTCGACATTCTTGCACAACCCAACCTAGTTCCCTACAGGCCGTGAAAGTTGCATCAAAATCCGATCATAAATGAAGGAGATATAGCGATTACAATATTTGTTAAATGACGTCATTGGCGGCCATTTTGAATGACGTCATGACGTTAAAACTGTCAGCGTCGACTGAAACAAGGACATTGATGGATTTTGCAGTAAAAAAACATGAAAAATGCTATCACTGAAAAAAAGGACTTTTCATAACATTGTGACGTCACTGACGTCAAGACGTTATTTCATAGAGACACGTTTTTACATTCTTGCACAACTAGACCCTGAACTCTACAATCTGTGAAAGTTTCATTCAAATCCGACTATAAATGTTTGAGATCTAGCGCTAACAAAAATTGTATCATGACGTCTCTGGCGGCCATCTTGGATGACGTCATGACAACAATTGACATTCTTGCACAACTCAACCTAATTCCCTACAGTCTGTGAAAGTTGCATCAAAATCCAATCATAAATGAAGGAGATATAGCGATTACAATATTTGTTAAATGACGTCATTGGCGGCCATTTTGAATGACGTCATGACGTTAAAACTGTCAGCGTCGACTGAAACAAGGACATTGATGGATTTTGCAGTAAAAAAACATGAAAAATGCTATCACTGAAAAAAAGGACTTTTCATAACATTGTGACGTCACTGACGTCAAGACGTTATTTCATAGAGACACGTTTTTACATTCTTGCACAACTAGACCCTGAACTCTACAATCTGTGAAAGTTTCATTCAAATCCGACTATAAATGTTTGAGATCTAGCGCTAACAAAAATTGTATCATGACGTCTCTGGCGGCCATCTTGGATGACGTCATGACAACAATTGACATTCTTGCACAACTCAACCTAATTCCCTACAGTCTGTGAAAGTTGCATCAAAATCCGATCATAAATGAAGGAGATATAGCGATTACAATATTTCTTAAATGACGTCATTGGCGGCCATTTTGAATGACGTCATGACGTTAAAACTGTCAGCGTCGACTGAAACAAGGACATTGATGGATTTTGCAGTAAAAAAACATGAAAAATGCTATCACTGAAAAAAAGGACTTTTCATAACATTGTGACGTCACTGACGTCAAGACGTTATAACATAGAGACACGTTTTTACGTTCTTGCACAACTAGACCCTGAACCCTACAATCTGTGAAAGTTTCATTCAAATCCGACTATAAATGTTTGAGATATAGCGCTAACAAAATTAGTATCATGATGTCACTGGCGGCCATCTTGGATGACGTCATGACAATTTTTGACATTCATGCAAAACTCATTCTAATTCCCTACAGGCTTTGAAAGTTGCACCAAAATCCGATCATAATTGAAGGAGATATAGCGATTACAATATTTCTAAAATGACGTCATTGACGGCTATTTTGAATGACGTCATGACGTTAAAACTGTCAGCGTCGACTGAAAGAATGACACTGATGGATTTTACAGTAAAAAAACATGAAAAACGCAATCACTGAAAAAAATGAATTTTCTCAACATTGTGACGTCACTGACGTCAAGACGTTATTATATAGGGACACGTTTTTACATTCTTGCACAACTAGACCCTGAACCCTACAATCTGTGAAAGTTTCAATCAAATCCCATCGTAAATGCATGAGATAAAGCGATAACAAGATTTGCCAACAAACGCCAGTGGCGGCCATCTTGGATGACGTCATGACCCCAAAAGTTTCGGGACACTAAGTCAGTTTGAGCTATTTCAATGTGTAAAATTTAGAGGCCGTGCGACCAGTCTTACTATGAAAAGTGCTGGGGAGAAGAAGAGGAAAAAGAATAAGAATAAACAGAACGAAAACAATAGGTTTTCCACTGAAAAGTGGAAAGCCCTAACTAGATTTTGATCAGAACCTGATCAAACGGGCTTTCCATGTCATGTACTATCATTGAACGTGTATGGCGGTTCGGTACTATTTGCTAGACTGTGTGCCGCGTATGAATGCGTTGGGAGGGTCGGGTGGAACGCAATAGTGCCGTGTAAAACGCCCAGCGTTCCTTTAAAACGCCCAGCGCACCTTTAAAAAAGCACACCGCGCCCAAAAGTGCTGTGAAGACAGCCCATTGAACATAATTGACAGGCTCCATGAATTTGAGAGAGAAAACCCCAATCAATTAAGCCAGTCAAATTACAGGTGTCAAGTGTCAGATGCAACCTTTTGTCAATATTGAGTGACATGTTGTTGTTTATTTCCTGTTGCTACATGATTTCATGCCAAATGCAATTGAACAAGGAGTTCACCGAGGTGCATTCGCACTTTAGGCATATTAAAGGGACTGGAGACATTTTGAAAAAATACTAATGTGTACCAATACGCGTTAAACTATTATAATGTGTTTTAGTTGCATTTAATTTAAACGAGCGAACAACATAACATAATTTATTGTCCTGAATGTAAAATTGCGTATTCATAGGTGCGACTTAAAACATATGTATTATATTGTCATTGTACATGATCGATGTATATGTCTGGCTTTGCACGTATGTGACATACTGGTTGGGAGTGCCCTCCGCTTTTAAAGGGACACGCGGCAATCTCGAATTATGCATCAATCATCAAAACTAGCACCTGTATTTATAAAGCAACTGTTATTGTGACTTTGAATCATTCAACTGATGCTTTCGTTTAAGGAACACATGGCAAGTATGTCCATCATTAAAATAAGCAATATAATCAATAATAATTTTGACTTTAAAACTTCCTGCATTGAATATATTATTGGTGCACTATAAATCAAACGTTAGTAAAATGCGAAACCAGTTTGGTTGATACTATCAGTATACTTATTATTAATGATTGAACAAATGCTGGTTATGATATGTGAAAAACTAACGGGCCGCCGTTAAAATATCAAGATTGCAGTACATCCCTTTAACACATCATATGCGGATCTATCACCGACGAGCATTACAGGGATACATACGGCAATCATGGGGTTTGTATCAAGCCTAAAACATAGCACCTCGATTAATTTTGTTAAACACGTCTTGTATATTCAAATACAAGTGTGAGTTTTCAATTAATATGCTATAACAATTTGAACACTTTGAACCAATAAGTAATAGTATTATATACAAAATTCAAGATTGCCGTGTGCCCCTTTAAGATTGAACACAAACAACTTCAAAGAAAGATGAGACAGGGGGATGAATTGTCCTTTAACTGTCCACATGGAACAAAGGTATGCAGCTCTAATGCGCAAGGTCTTATCCATCCACTGAATTTTCCGGGCCGTCGTGATGTTTTACTGGACATTGAC
>JAWPHD010009026.1:47500-108554 GCA_037043455.1 Cyrtodaria siliqua | reverse complement strand
ATTGTCGGCTACCTGATTCACCAGTCTGTTAACCATAGACATATTCTAAAGCCATATAAGAGTCTTCTGCCTTCGGCAGCTGAATCAGTTGCATATGAACTAATAGGTTCCACGAGACGTCCTGAAAATGACGTAAAACACCATTAAATAGTCCGTCCGATTTAATTATTGTTAATGAGACAATTTGGGTCTGCTAAAATCGACGACTCGGGTAGCTTTGTATACATCTTTAGCATTAATTCATATTATTCATCTGCCGAAGGCAGCTGATCCTTATATGGGTTTTGTATTTGTCTATGGTTAACAGACTGTGAATCATGTAATTGGCGATAAGCCTATTTTACAACTTGAATTCCTAGAGAACTCGTCTAAAATACATGAATGGTATAATCACATATTTTGCAACGTTCAAATGTTACTGTTTCGTCTCTGAATTTGACGTTTTCGTAGACCAGTCTACTCAGTGTAGAATGCGGCAATGTTTCCAGGATCTTTATGTGTCCGGGATGTTTACGGAGCAGAATAAAATCGTACGGGCAACTGAATGTAATCGCAAGCATTGGAATGGAATACATGCAACTCTTTAAAAGTATTTTCATGGATGAAGATCCATGGAAGTTATAACATCTATGAATAGATAACGACAAAGTGTAGCGTTATATCGGTTTTAATTATAATGCCAAAAAGAAGCGAAAACGAAGCAAATCAGCTTGTCCACACTGTCACTTAAGGGTGGCCACTGCTGAGGTTTTGGATTTTTGTACTTCCGGAAATTTACATTTGTTATATTTCAAAAATTATAATAAAACTGGAAAAAAATAATTATACAGTAACAAACTAATGCCCAATAGGGATGTTTTAGTGCAAAAAAAATGAAAATTGTTTAGATTTTTTTTTGACCTCACATTTTGTGCCCAAAATTGACAATTTTTAACATAAGCCAACATGGGGGGTAGGGGTACAAAAGATGGTATTTCTCAAAATCCGTTTAAGATATTCACTTAATTTAAACTTTATTACAAAGACATGTGTTAGGATATACAGAGACAGCAATAAAAAGTATTGTTCCTATTATTTGTTACAGACCTATGCCGTTATATGTCAGAGCTCGTCGAAATCTGAAGAAGCACATTTTTTTCTCAGTTTTTATTGAATATCTTTCTTACATGCACACCGACCCCCAATTTTTATTTTTTCATTCTAAAACTAAGGTCTTGTATATATTGTAGACAAATTATCTCAAAAAGTTTACTGTTCCTTTATCATGAAAAATTGATTGATCACAAATTTAAAAATGCAATTTATAGTAAACTGGGTGGGGTAATGACAAGGGATGTAATAATTTTTCAGATGGTGATAAAAATACCACAACCCTTAATTTTTCGTCCTAAAGTATGAACTATTACATTAAAAAAGACGGAAAATCGATACCTGTTCTGCAAACCACAGTACACACATATAAGTTGCCATACACAATTTGCAGCTGATTCAGAATTTAAAACCACACTGTGAGAGTGTATTACTAAAAATTAATTTTGCGAAAAAGTTAAATCACCGACCCATCATTATTTTTCCAGAAACTAACTAGTAATATGTTAGTCTTCATAAATAACAGGGAAATTAAAAATTCTTACTGTTCTGATATTCACCAGACCCTTAAAGTGATTTTTGATTTTTATCAATTTGCATTTGCTAACGTCTTGTTTTGTGAACGAAGTACAGTTTTCTTTAATTGTATGCACTGTGAACACATTAGGAATCGATATTTGTGATATAACAAAACAAAACTCGTCAATTTTTTCAAACCAAACATTGTGATTGATACGCGATTGAAAAAGGCCTTATACATTTGATAACAAAGAGCCTTATTTTATCATAGCGTCTAAAAACAATGGAGATGCCGGGGGGCGAACGCTCTAACACTGAGCCACATCCCCGATATACATAATAAGTCACATACACAATACTATTTTATCCTTATATCGCTAGTTGCACATGGCAACAGCTTAGGACTAAGAAGAATTAAAGGGAATGTAGCGCTAAAGCCAAGCATTTTTACTACTGAGAGTTCTGAAAAACTTGGAGAAAGGTGAAAGAATTATGAAAATCGGATGATAATTAACAAAGAAGATATGACCATTTGAAGATTTTTACCAGGGAGTAAGTATACTAAAACGGTTATGGGAGCCGCCATCTTTAGAACTAGGACGTCATAAGTCATGTTAATAAATTTCATTTAATGCAAAGTAAATCACTTCAAATGAATGAAAAATCCCAAACAGCTCTAGCCTATTATTGAGAGTTCTGAAAAACTTAGAAAAAGGTGAAAGAATTATCAAAATCGGATGATAGCCAAAAAAGATATGACCATTTAAAGGTTGTTCTAAAACGAATATGGAAGCCGCCATTTTGAGAACTATGACGTCATAGTTCCATATTACCATATATGGAATATTGATAAATATCATTTAAAACGAAGAAAATCACTGCAAATGAATGAATTTTTTTTACTGCTGATATAAATCATTATTGCCATTAAGTATTACATATTTTTCGTACAGTTGATGTCATTTTTTCCTATAAATCAGTAAATTTTAATATTTATAAATATTCCATATATGGTCATTTAGAACCGTGATGTCATAGCTCCCAAAATGGCCCCTTCCATATCCATTTCAACAGCAACTTCAAATGATCATATCTTCATTGTTTATCATCCGATTTTGATAATTCTTTCACCCTTATTCAAGTATTTCAAAACTCTCAATAGTAAAGAAGTTTGGCTGTGTCGCTACATACCCTTTAAGTATTCTTCTTTTTCATAAATTGTATGTATTATTATATTGAATGTTCTCCAACTGAAAGGAAAATAAAGAATCAAATGAAAAAAACATTACCTTGTCAACTTATGGCTGATCTCAGTGGACTCCTGTTTTTTTGTGTTTTTTTATTGTTTTTTTATAGTACTGTTTTTGTTTTTATTTGTATCACCTGGGGTAGTTACATGGCGGTACTCAATGCCGGGTTTATGACGAATAGGAAAAAACAACTGCTACAGCTGTTGTCATTTTTGTATCATAAAAGAAACTTGTATAACATGTGAAAATATATGGTGCTTTGTCCCCACGTGGAAGATATACTGGGGATGTGGCTCAGTGGTAGAGCGTTCGCTTTGCATGTGAAAGGCCCCGGGTTCGATCCCCGGCATCTCCATTTCTTTTAGAGAAAGAAAGCCATTATTAAAAAACGTCCTGTCTTAATTCAATTACTAGTAAGCTATGGGAAAGCGTATATTAGCAATATATTGTATAACGGATATTTCGACAATAAAACACGTTTGAAAACATTTTTTACTGAAAAAAATGCGATAACATGTTTAAAATTACCTATTAAATATTTTTTATTTTGCAATATGCAATCTTTATAAGCCGAAATTAAGGTTTTATTTCATACCCCACCAACCCCGTTTTCGCTTCTTGGAGAAGTGTTGGATGGGGTATGGAAGTTAATACTCGTAATGAATGTGCTTCAGTTTCATATGAAGTATACAGTTGCTGTTATTTTCTTCATATAAATCAACAAATTATTATATTTATAAATATTCCATATATGGTCATTAGAACTATGATGTTATAGCTCTCAAAATGGCGGCCTTCATATCCGTTTCAATAGAACCTTCAAAAGATTCTTTTTTTATCAAGCGATTTTGATAATTGTTTCATCCTTTTTCAAGTTTTCGGAACTCTCAGGAATAAAAGTCATTTGGCTGTAGCGCTATATTCGCTTTAACATTAATTGGTCCCTGTACCTGCATCAAACGGTTACATGAGTAGCGGAACACAGCCAGGGGACCACTTTAACCGTAGTTATTCAGGGCGCGGATCCTGAAAGACACAGTCAACGGGTGCTCCCTGCGATAATGTACAGAAATTAAGTCCCCTTCCCCAATTAAGCGAAAATACGTTGGCGTCGCCGTTAATCTGACAAAATCAAATTAAAGCTTTTGTCGAAGAAAGATAACTTGATCACTTCTTTGAAAGTGTTAGGCCCACTGTTCGTGCGTCTGTTGGTGCAATGCAGACGTTCGTGACTGATAGTCCCACATGTAATTCAACATCTCTTTGAACAACATCTTGCTTGTCTATACTGAAAGAGGCCCTTTTCTCCACTCATAGTATTATATCTCGGTTTGAGATATGATGACAGGATTTTTCATTTCCATTTAATTGTACATAGCATGCACCCTGTATAGGTGCATTTAACTGAAAATAATATGCACCCCGTATATATGTGAATTGCTCGTCTTCTTATTGGTCTTTGTCCATATAGATAATTGCATTACAACATTTTATGAAAGTCAAACGTCTGCTGGTCTGGGGTAGATCCAGGAAGTAGCTAAAAGTCATAGATGGAGATGCGGGGATCAAACCCACGATCTTTCACGATGTAGCGAACGCTGATGTTACCACTGAGCCACATCTGGGGCCCAATATATCCGTGAATTGCGGAATATATTCCCTAACCACCGAACTGGTACATGTTCTCTGTCTTAACGTGAGATAATGGGAATACCGTGACAACAGGGGACAAGTTTAGGTCTAATTATACTAAATCAACAGGATGTGCTCGCCTGGTGCAGTCGAAAGTAGTTCTGTATTAAAGAGTGCTAATCTTTTTTTCTTTAAAAACATTTTTTTAGTGCAGTTTCCTGTTATTTTTTGGCTGTAACTGTATTCTGGACATGTTGTTGATATTTGAAAATGCAGCTCATCATGTTTTTGACAGTTTTTGGTATAAATTTGAGAAGTGAAAGTAGACAGGGTATGAAATTGCAAGGGGTAAAAATAGTGTTGACCTTTGACCCGGTGTTAGTATACAACTGAAGAAATGTTTCTTAGAAGGTATTAAACCCCCTATTTCCTTGTTGATGTTTAATAGCAGACATGTTTATTTGCATGATAAAGTAAGTTTCCCAGAATTCTACGAGGTTTTAGTTTTTAACAGGTTGTCAACATTCTAACTTTACTATGGAAGGGCAATGGAGACTCATTTACGCTATTATAACCTTTAACCACAGTTAGGACAGAGCCAGCTTGAGCTCCCATACACTCTAAAGATATATAAGACTGACAGTTAGCTTGTGAAATTTTATCTACTGGCAATGATTCATGTTCTGATATATTACCATATATCCATATATTATTAACACGCCAAACTGAAGTCAAGATAAATCTAAATGGGTGTAGTATACGTATTATGGTTCGTCATGTTTCGAAGTCTCACGCTTTTTGGTGTTTAAGTTAACGCGCTACACATGCATGTTAATTTTACCTGTTTGAGAATATAGTAACTACTTCTTTTAAAATGTTACAAACATTAGATGATGTAATATCTTCGGCCTATCCCTTTTAACGTAAGGAAAGGGAATCCAACTGAATAGAAGCTATCCCGCCGCGGATCATGAGCTCACCTTTGGGGAAAATATTAGAACTTCAGTCCCCTTCCTCCATTAAGTTAGTGGAAACATGCGGCTCCATGTATTACATAGAGGTGCATGCTTTATAATTAATGTTAGGCCTATATAATGTTTTTCTTTTGTAAAAAGGTTGTGTTTTTTTTCTCTAAAAGATATGGAGATGCCAGGGATCAAACCCGGGGCATTTCACATGCAAAGCGAATCTCTACCACTGAGCCACATCTCCGATATACATAATGAGTCACATAAACAATACTTCTTTTTTTTTATCCTTATATCGTTGGTTGCACATGGCAACAGCTTCGGATTAAGAATTAAGAATAATTATCTGCATTAACAGTTACATGGGTAGCGGAATACAGGGGGCCACTTTAACCGTAGTTATATTTAGGCGCGGATCCTGAGGGACTCAGTGGTCGGATGCTACCTGTGATCTAGACCCCTTCCCGCATTAAATAAAAGCGTCTCCGTGGCCGAATGGTTAACGAACCTTCGCCTCTCACCGCTGCGGGTTCGAATCCCACTGGGAACTCGACTTGTAAGTAAGGAAGTGTCAATTCTTACGGATGGCGGGAGGTGTACAGTATTCCCTCTACCCAGGAAATTGGGTGGTCTGCCTCCACCACAAAAAAGTCGACCGTCATATATAACTTTACATGTGTTTATTTAGAGTTTGTCGAAGAAAGATAACTCGTCCAGAAGGAAATAATACTGTGGGAGAGATATTGTTCGTGCGCTTGCGAACGGCGCGTTCAGTAATTGGTGCAGTAATTCCAAATAGTATCCACAATCTTGTGTGATCTGTTATATTGAAAGAGTTCATTTTCTCCACCTGCATTATTATATCTTTTTATGAACAGTATGGTCTATGTATTCGGTTGATATATATGATCAAAAACGGTAGAGATGATTCGTTTTGTTATTATATAGATTGCACTCAACAAGGTGCATTGCTAGTTTTTTAGCTGGGGATTTTTCTAAGTTGCGTTGATCTGAATTAGCTTGTACGGCGCAAAAACATAAAAAGATTATATTGCACCAACAGAGATGAACAATCCAGGGCCCCGCCCTCCGCCTCTACCCCCTATATCGAATTCATTATAAGGTGGTCGAGAGAGTATAGCCACTGAGTTTGAAACCTTGTCGCCTTTCACCGCATCGAGTTTCGAATCCAAATTATCAAGAATTTGCAGGACATTCTTTATACAAGAGGGCAAAAATGACACTGAATCGCCAATCTTGTGGTCTTTACAAAGATGAAAAAAGTGTCAAACAACTTATAATTTCATTAGCGAATTGGATAATGCAGCCGGTGGCGCGCCATCCCAAATTCCCGCGCTCGCCTTAAAGCGTTCAGGCCCAGTCAGTGTATATATGGTTATAGGGTGGGATCTCAGCTGTTTTCAAGTTATGACCAAGGGGCTATGTCCCCATGAGTGGGGATGGACCCTGCGGTAAAAGCTGGCTGGATGGTTTTATCCTTCTGTGCATGCCTAGGGCGGGGATCTCAACGGTTTTCAATTTATGATCTAAAGGCTATTTCCCAACGGTTGGGGACGGATCCCGAAGCTGATGCTGATTGGATGGTTGAATCCGTCTGTTCATGCCCAGTAAGTGTATACCTATATATGGTTATAGGGTGGGGATCTCAACGGATTCCAAATAACCTTAGCCTCGTCCGTCGGATGGGGACGTAAACCGGGCGGTCCCGTGTATCGGTCTATCCTCCGAGCACGTTAAAGAACCATAGCAATATATTCGATAATAAGAGTAGGGCAGGTTCCCGGATTCCTATGTATCCTTCCCCTCTCTCTGGGGCGGCTCTAAATAACCTATACTGTGTTGATGAGCCGTTAAACAACATTCAGTTCCAAATTATGACACAGGCGCTATGTTCCCAGGAGTGGGAACACCAGGGGGCGATGCAACCTAGCGGTATCCGTCTGTTCATGCTCAGTAAGTATATAACTGTGGTTTCAGAGAAGAAACTCTTTTAAGGTTTTTTCCTATGTAAGTCTATGTAAAACATGTGACCTCCGGGATGTGGTAAAATTTTACCATAGGGTCACCATTTGAACAAGATTGATAGAGGACCATACGCGTTAATATACAAATTGCATAATATTAAACCTCTGGCTCTTGTAGTCTCAAAGAAGAAGATTTTAAAATTTCCCCCCTATATAATTCTATGCAAAACATGCAAAACATCTATATACAAACTTTGGACCCCCGGGGCGTAGCCATTTTTGAGCCTGGGACGTCTTTTTTTGACGCATCCATTGCGTAGTTATTGCTTTTGATAAAAACAGCAACACGTATTTCAGCTTGATAACTCTTAGCTTTTCATTAATTATACAAAAAATTGTTTACATTCCCATCAGTTCACAGGCCCATGCACAGTCATGTTTATTTATTAATAATAACTTATCGGCAGCTTTTTTACGCTTGCTTTTACACCTTGCTTGTGTTCTAATGATATCGTCTTGTTTTGTGAACGAAGTAGTTTTATTTAATTGTATACATGTACAACTGATAGGACTGTGAACACAACAGGAATCAATATTTGTGATTTAACAAAACAGCCTACTCGTCAAATTAAACCGAACATTGTGATTGACAATTGCGCCAAATGTTTGAAAAAAGGCCATGTACATTTCATAACAAAGAGCCTTATTTTATCATAGAGTCTAAAACGAATGGAAATTCCGGGGATCGAACCCGGGGCCTTTCACATGCAAAGCGAACGATCTACCACTGAGCCACATCCCCAATATATCAGACGAATTACTTATCATATGACCTGTTTTCTCATCTTAACATTGCAATAGATGTAACCGCTTTACACTATGCATCCAAGCACTACAAAAACTGTTGTTTTTTCATGAGTGGGACATAAGATGCCGGTGTAACGAAGTAAAGTGACCCCCATAGAATAACGACCCCCCGGTCATTATTCTTTAGAAAATAACGACCGCCCGGTCATTATTCTTTAGAAAAAGTGACCCCTTTTCTATAAAATACTGCCCCCCGTTAAAAAATAATGACCCCCCTTGATGATATCTATAAAATATTGACCCCCATCTAGACGATCACTAACTGAATATTACCTACTACAAGTGTTATTATTGCTAATACTTGTTGTTGTTGTTGTTGTTGCTGCTGCTGCTGCTGCTGCTGCTGCTGCTGCTACTGCTGCTGCTGCTGCTTTCGAAGAAGTAGTAGTACTTACAAATTTCATGAAGAAAATTTGTTTTCGTGTTACTCCAGGAAATTTGACAAAACCTTCAACCAGGAAGAGAACCTCACGTGCGTGTCCGCTTATGGCCCTTTTAAGATTTTTCCCACAATTTTGACCCTTGAGATGGCTGATAATATACAAAAAAGCTTTGTGAGAAGTCGAGCGAGCTCTTGTTCATCATATCGATATATTGGTGCAGTTATTTACCATGCTTTGCAAAATCCGTTAGCAATTCAAGAGTTCATTACGACAGTTTTTGTACCTATTGAGGTCAAATATAATGACCGGGGGGTCATAATATTATGACCGGGGGTCACTATTCTTTAAAAAATAATGACCGGGGGTCACTATTCTTTAAAAAATAATGATCGGGGGTCGTTATTCTATGGGGTCACAATTCTTCGCGAGGGGTCATTTTACTTCGCGTGGGGGTCGTTATTCTATGGGGGGGGGGGGGGGGGGGGGGGGGTCACTTTACTTCGTTTCACCGGCAGCAGTTAATGTACATTCAAAACGGTGTGGATGTCACATACTTATTTATTTTTTAAAATAAATTTCAATTTACTGCACTAACTTTTGGGTTAATTAAAATATTTCTGCACTGAATGTCTCTCTGGGAAAAAACATAGGTAGTATTCAACTCCTTGCAAAATATTATGTGACACCGTTGTTTATGTTCGGGTGACAGTAACCGGTTAAAAACGACTGGATGACTTCACTCTGTGCAAACTTTGGCATTTCTTGGGATTGTTTTCAACAATAATGGAGGGTTTTATTGTCAAATTAGTGCATAACTGGTCTAATTATTCAATATTGCTATAATGTAGGCCCAATGAGGATGGAATGAGATGCATATTCCCTACAATGTCTTTCCAATAAAAGAGATCATAGACGGATGTTGATTATTTTGATTTGTATTGCTAATTTAGATTATTTTATAAATTCATGAAGAAATAATGAACTTGAACCATTATAAAAATAAAATAACAATCCTGGTGCATATGAAACTGAATCATTTTATTTAGATAGTGTCTCAAAAGAATAGATGATTGGGGTCGAACCTGGGGCTTTTCACATGAGCCACATCCCCAATATATGCTCCACCAGGGGACACAAGTGGATTTTTTTAAATCGTTATATCGTTTGCACATGGCAACAGCGTTAGGTCATACTACACCAGTTCATTTTTCATAGGCCTACCTTATAGCTCTAAGATCTGTACTGAGTTCCCTAATATAGGAAGCTATAGTTTTTATTACTTGTTTTGAAAGACCTAACTTAGTTGCCTTTCTACCTTTTGAAGTGAAGAAATTGTAAAACCACTCGCGCTCAGACTTTCCATTTATTTAGTTGTACATATAATTCAACTGTATAGGCGCATTGCTCGTCTTCTTAGTGGGCTTTGTCCACATAGATAATTGAATAACACAATTTTATGAACAGTCAAACGTCTGGGGTAGATCCAGATAGTGACTAAAAGTAATGAATGGAGATACCGGGGATCGAACTCAGGGTCTTTCACGATCTAGCGAACGCTAAAGTTACCATTGAGCCACAGCCCCAATATATCCGTGAAATGCATTTATTATTTATTATGTATTCTTATTGTTGCTTATGGAAACGGCTGTCACAGCTTTAACACAATTAAACATGCATATTTTCACTAATCACCGAACTGGTCCCCGGTAAGATAATACAGGGACAACAGGCGACCAGTTTAACCAAAGTTATTTGCAATAATTTGTTATGTTCGGATATATTGATATATTTACACTATATCAATATATTAACACGCAAAACTGAAGTCAAGGAAAATCTAAATGGGTGAAGAAATGTATATGGTTTGACATGTTTCGAAATCTCACGCTACTTCGTATTTAGATTAACGCGCTACATGCATGCATATTTTACCTGTTTGAGAATAATGTAACAACTTCTTTTAAAATGTTACAAAAATGAGATATAGGGTCCTATAGAAACCACAGCGTCCGAGCGCAATGGCATCGTAGGTCCACACTGTACTGCAAACAAGGACTTGAAAATACAATGAAAGAGACAAAAAAAAACCAGAAAGGGTGGTGAAGACAGGGTTACCGACTTGGAACGGTCAGTAGGCAATAAGGCCTACTGGTTAGCTTGAATCGATTTTATATGCGCACAATCCTCGCTATTATCCTGCCTTCAGCGCCCAAACAGACAAGATAGTGTAAACAAAAATGAAAAGAGACAAAAAACAACAGAAAGGGTGACGAAGACAGGGTTACCGACTTGGAACGGTCAGCAGGCAACAAGGCCTACTGGTTAGCTTGAATCGATTTTATATGCGCACAATCCTCGCTATTATCCTGTCTTCAGCGCCCAAATAGACAAGACAGTGTAAACAAAACTACATCCCATTAAAAGGAATTCTCTAACAATAAAGTCAACATTAGTTGTAATATCTTCGACCTTTCCTTTTAACGTAAGAAACGGTAAATTTAAACCTTTTTTTTTCAGTCAAACGTGTTTTATTGTCGAAATATCCGTTATAAAATCTATTGCTTAAATGTACGCTTTCCATAGCTTAATTGAATTAAGGCAGGACCACGCAATAATGATGTTTTTCATTTATAAGAAGGGACTTTCTTTCTCTAAAACAAATGGAGATGACGGGAATCGAACGCGGGGCCTTTCACATGCAAAGCGAACGCTCTACCACTGAGCCACATCCCCAATATACCTTACGTATGGGGACAAATCACCATATTTGTTCATATCGTATGCTTCTTTTATGGCTGATCCTTATAAAGGTTTTGTATTTGTCTATGGTTAACAGACTGTGAATCATGTAATTGGCGATAAGCATGCTTTACAACCTGAATTCCTAGAGTAATCATCTAAAATACTTGAATAGTATAATCACATATTTTCCAATGTTCAAAGGTTACTGTTTCGTCTCTGGATTTGACTTTTTCGTAGATCAGTCTACTCAGTGTAGAATGCGGCAATATTTCAAGGAGCTTTATGTGTCCGGGATGTTTACGGAGCAGAATGAAATCGTACGGGCAACTGAATGAAATCGCAAGCATTGGAATGGAATACGTGCAACTCTTTAAAAGTATTTTTATGGATGAAGATCCATGAAATTTATTGCATCCATGAATATATAACGACAAAGTTTAGCGTTATATCGGTTTTATTTATAAGGCCAAAAAGAAGCGAAAACGAAGCAAATCAGCTTGTCCACACTGTCACTTAAATTGATTTTAGATTTTTATCAATTTGCATTTGCTAACGTCTTGTTTTGTGAACGAAGTACAGTTTATTTAATTGTATGCACTGTGAACACAATAGGAATCGATATTTATGATATAACAAAACAAAACTCGTCAATTTTTTCAAACCAAACATTGTGATTGATACGCGATTGAAAAAAGGCCTTATACATTCATAACAAAGAGCCTTATTTTATCATAGCGTCTAAAAAGAATGGAGATGCCGGGGAGCGAACGCTCTAACACGGAGCCACATCCCCGATATACATAATAAGTCACATACACAATACTATGTTATCCTTATATTGCTGGTTGCACATAGCAACAGCTTAGGATTAAGAAGAATTAAAGGGAATGTAGCGCTAAAGCCAAGCATTTTTACTATTGAGAGTTCTGAAAAACTTGGAGAAAGGTGAAAGAATTATGAAAATCGGATGATAAACAAAGACGATATGACCATTTAAAGATTTTTACCAGGGAGTAAGTATACTAAAACAGTTATGGGAGCCGCCATCTTTAGAACTAGAACGTCATAAGTCATGTTAATAAATTTCATTTATTGCAAAGTAAATCACTTCATATGAATGAAAAATCCCATTTAATGCATTATTTCACTTAAGTATTCTTCTTTTTCATAAATTGTATGTATTATTATATTGAATGTTCTCCAACTGAAAGGAACATAAAGAATCAAATCAAAAAAACATTACCTTGTCAACTTATGGCTGATCTCAGTGGACTGCTGTTTTTTTTTTGTTTGTTTTTTTGTGTTTTTTTGTATTTGTATCTCCTCCATCACGGGGTAGTTATATGGCGGTACTCGATGCCGGGTTTATGACGAATAGAAAGAATTGAATTGGATTTTATAGTCGCACAAACAGCTAAGGTCATATGGCGACTTTCCAGCTTCCACTGGTGGAGGAAGACCCCAGGTGCCCCTCCGGGTAATTTTCGTGCACGGGCGGGCACCTGGGTAGAACCACCGACGTTCCGCAAGCCAGCTGGATATCTTCCTCACATAAATATTCCTAGGCCCCTGAGCGGTGAGGGGCAAGTGATTGCAAGTCAGAGACTCTAACCACTCGGCCACGGACGCACCGAATAGAAAGAAAACAACTGCTACAGCTGTTGCCTTTGTGTATCATAAAAGAAACTTGTATAAGATGTGAACACATATGGTGATTTGTTCCCATGGGTAAGGTATACTGGGGATGTGGCTCAGTGGTAGAGCGTTCGCTTTGCATGTGAAAGGCCCCGGGTTCGATCCCCGGCATCTCCATTTCTTTTAGAGAAAGAAAGCCCCTTCTTATAAATGATTGACTGAATTGGATTTTATAGTCGCACCAACAGCTAAGGTCATATGGCGACTTTCCAGCTTCCATTGGTGGAGGAAGACCCCAGGTGCCCCTCCGGGCAAGTGATTTCAAGTCAGAGACGTTAACCACTCGGCCACGGACGCCCCCTTCTTATAAATGAAAAACATCATTATTACTTGGTCCTGTCTAGTACTAGTAAGCTATGGGAAAGCAATATATTGTATAACGGATATTTCGACAATAAAACACGTTTGAAAACATTTTTTACCGGAAAAAAAGGCGATAACATGTTTAAAATTACCTATTAAATATTTTTTTATTTTGCAATATGCAATCTTTATAAGCCGAAATTAAGGTCCACCAACCCCGTTTTCGCTTCTTGGAGATGGGGTTGGATGGGGTATGAAAGTTAATACTCGTAATGAATGTGCTTCAGTTTCATATGAAGTATGCACCTGTATACTCATATAGTATACAATTATGGACTTTTCAGCTGTTATACATGATGTGATATGCACCAAAAAAATCATTATTGACCGAGGCGATAGCCGAGGTCAATAATGATTTTTTGGTACATATCAACATCATGTATAACAGCTGAAAAGTCCATAACTGTTTTATTATATAACCCTCAATTTGAATTTGACAGTTTATAACAATTAAACAATAGATTTTTTCAATAATATCACATCTCGGGACAGTTTTATAAAACTGGTCAATATCAGAAAAAAACAGGTCAATATCGCTAGATATTTTTTCTAAAAAATTACTTTTTAGCCAATGAAAACGCGTCTATTTATAGGTTATATAATAATTGCTGTTATTTTCTTCATATAAATCAATAAATAATTATATTTATAAATATTCCATATATGGTCATTTAGAACTATGATGTCATAGCTCTCAAAATGGCGGCTTTCATATCCGTTTCAATAGAACATTCAAAGAATCATATATTCTTTTTTTATCAAGCGATTTTGATAATTGTTTCATCCTTTTTCAAGTTTTTCGGAACTCTCAGAATAAAAGTCATTTGGCTGTAGCGCTATGCTCCCTTTAACATGTATTGTTCCCCAGTATCTGCATTAAACGGTTACATAAGTAGCGGAATACAGCCAGGGGACCACGTTAACCGTAGTTATTCAGGCGCGGATCCTGAAAGACACAGTCAGCGGTTGCTCCCTGCGATAATGTACAGAAATTAAGTCCCCTTCCCCAATTCAACAAAGCGAAAATACGTTGGCGTCGCCGTAAATCTGACAGATAACTTGATCTGTTAGGCCCACTATTCGTGCGTCTGTTGGTGCAATGCAGACGTTCGTGACTGATAGTCCCACATGTAATCCAACATCTCTTTAAAACAACTTGCTTGTCTATACTGAAAGAGGCCCTTTTCTCCACTCATATTATTATATCTCGGTTTGAGATATGATGACAGGATTTTTCATTTCCATTTAATTGTACATAGCATGCACCCTGTAAAGGTGCAGTTAACTGAAAATAATATGCACCCTGTATATATGTGAATTGCTCGTCTTCTTATTGGTATTTGTCCATATAGATAATTGCATAACACACTTTTATAAACAGTCAAACGTCTGCTGGTCGTGGGTAGATCCAGAAAGTAGCTAAAAGTAATAGATGGAGATGCCGGGGATCGAACCCACGGTCTTTTACGATGTAGCGAACGTTAGAGTTACCACAGAGCCACATCTGGGGCCCAGTATATCCGTGAATTGCGGAATATATTCCCTAACCACCGAACTGGTACCTGTTCTCTGCCTTAACGTGAGATAATGGGAATACCGTGACAACAGGGGACCAGTTTAACCACAGTTAGGACAGAGCCAGCTTGAGCTCCCATACACTCTAAAAAATATATTAGCTTGTGAACTTTTATCTTTCAATTTCAAACAATTGTCACTGATTTATGTTCTGATATATTAATATATTTAACATATATCCATATATTATTAACACGCAAAACTGAAGTCAAGATAAATCTAAATGAGTGAAGTTTTGTGTATTATGATTCGACATGTTTCAAAGTATCACGCTTCTTCGTATATAAATTAACGCGCTACACATGCATGCACATTTTACCTGTTTGAGAATATTGCAACAACTTCTTTTAAAATGCTACAAACATTAGTTGTTATATCTTTGGCCTATACCTTTTAACGTAAGAAAACGAAATCCAACTGAATAGAAGCTATCCCGCCGCGGATCATGCGAGGACACATTCGGCGTGAGCCCACCTTTGTCATAAAATGTGAGGGAAAATATTAGAACTTCAGTCCCCTTCCTCCATTAAGTTAGTGGAAACATGCGGATCCATGTATTACATAGAGGTGCATGCTTTATAATTTATGAAACTGAAGCACATTAGGCCTAGATATAATGTTTTTCGTTGGTAAAAAGGTTGTTTTTTTCTCTAAAAGATATGGAGATGCCGGGGATCAAACCCGGGGCATTTCACATGCAAAGCGAACATGTACCACTGAGCCACATCCCCGATATACATAATGAGTCACATAAACAATACTTCTTTTTTTTTTATCCTGATATCGTTGGTTGCGCATGGAAACATCTTCGGATTAAGAATTAAGTAGTATCTGCATTAGACGGTTACATGAGTAGCGGAATACAGGGGACCACTTTAACCGTAGTTATATTTAGGCGCGGACCTTGAAGGACTCAGTGATCGAGTGCTACCTGTGCTCCAGACCCCTTCCCGCATCTCCGTGGCCGAATGGTTAACGACGTTGCGTTGTAAACCTTCGCCTCTCACCGCTGCGGGTTCGAATCCAACTGGGAGCTCGACTTGTAAGTGTCGATTCTTATGGATGGCGGGAGGTGTACAGTACTCGCTCTACCCAGGAAAAATGTATGATCAGTAATTTAAGTGGTATAATATGTCTCTGATATAATATTCCTTAATGCAAAGACAAAGTCTTCTTAGCTCTTAAATTATAATCAGCCCACACGGCAGCAGCTACTATAGTGATATCACACAGAAGGATTCGCTAGTTCCTCTCACTTGATTTTTCAATTAAGTTAACCAATTAAAAAAACATGACATATAGTGCTGCTATTGCACATTTTGTTATGTCACTGAAGGAACTAATTCTGTCCTTAGGTGTTAATTGCATATTCAGTCCGCGCATTAAACCGACCACCGCTGATTTGACACTTGTAATTATAAGCTATACGGACGGAACGATCATGTAATTATAAGCTACACAGAAGGAAAGATGCATGTAAGTATAAACTAAATGGCAGGAACGATGCATGTAATTATAAGCTACACGGAAGGAGCGATGCATGTAAGTATAAACTACATGGCATGAACGATCCATGTAATTATAAGCTACACAGAAGGAAAGATGCATGTAAGTATAAACTAAATGGCAGGAACGATGCATGTAATTATAAGCTACACGGAAGGAGCGAAGCATGTAAGTATAAACTACATGGAAGGAACGATGCATGTAATTATAAGCTACATGGAAGGAGCGATGCATGTAATTATAAACTACATGGAAGGAACGATGCATGTAATTATAAGCTACAGGGAAGTAGCGATGCATGTAATTATAAACTACATGGAAGGAACGATGCATGTAATTATAAGCTACAGAGAAGTAGCGATGCATGTAATTATAAACTACATGGAAGGAACGATGCATGTAATTATAAGCTACACGGAAGGAACGATGCATGTAATTATATACTGCATGAAAGGATCGATGCATGTAATTATAAGCTACAGGGAAGGAGCGATGCATGTAATTATAAACTACATGGAAGGAACGATGCATGTAATTATAAGCTACAGGGAAGGAACAATGCATGTAATTATATACTGCATGAAAGGAACGATGCATGTAATTATAAGCTACAGGGAAGGAGCGATGCATGTAATTATAAGCTACACGGAAGGAACGATGCATGCAATTATAAACTACATAGCAGGAACGATACATGTAATTATAAGCTACACGGAAAAAACGATCATGTAATTATAAGCTACAGGGCAGGACTGCGCGATGGCTGTAATTCTACGCTTCACGGAAGGAACGATGGCTGTAACTATACGCTACACGGAAGGAACGATGGCTGTAACTATACGCTACACGGAAGGAACGATGGCTGTAACTATACGCTACACGGAAGGAACGATGGCTGTAACTATACGCTACACGGAAGAAACGATGGCTGTAACTATACGCTACACGGAAGGAACGATGGCTGTAACTATACGCTACACGGAAGAAACGATGGCTGTAACTATACGCTACACGGAAGGAACGATGGCTGTAACTATACGCTACACGGAAGGAACGATGGCTGTAACTATACGCTACACGGAAGAAACGATGGCTGTAACTATACGCTACACGGAAGGAACGATGGCTGTAACTATACGCTACACGGAAGAAACGATGAATGTAATTATAAGCTATACAGCTGAGAGAGTAATGCAAGTACAGTCGGATGTTAAAACATTTATATACTGAGCAAAAAAAAGACGACCCACTGGTAGTGCTGCTATTTCCATAGGGAGAATAAAATACTTTTTTTAAACCGTTTGTAATATTGGTAAGCAATATATTTCATTAGACAGTTTCAAAATTGGAAGATAATAATCTGTTATGGATGATATGAACACTTCAAAGGGAGGTAATTTAACTATTATGGAGAATCAAAGGCTGCTATCTGTAAAAGCTTTTACGTTATTTTGTATGAAATTGTTGGTGGGTAGGGTGGGGGTGGGGTGGGGGGGGAGTGCGGGGTGGGAGTGCGGGGTGGGGTAAGGAGTAAGGAGTCTATATAGGAAATATTGACTGGGAAAATATTAGGTATTTTACATCGAGTTGATGTATTTTAGACCAAAACTGCATGTTTAAGAGAAGAGGTATACATTCCTTGTTTTAATGAGTAATTCAGTTGCCAGTTGTGAATCCACATCCAGTATATACTTCTACAATAATCAGATAGGCCGCCAGCATCGTCCAAACAAACTCTTAGTTGGAGGGGTGGGGTGGGGGTGAATTCACATCCAGTATGTACTTCTACAATAATCGGATAGGCCGCCAGCATCGTCCAAACAAACACTTAGTTGGAGATGGGAAGGGTGGGGGTGAAATCACATCCAGTATATACTTCTACAATAATCAGATAGGCCGCCAGCATCGTCCAAACAAACACTTAGTTGGAGGGGTGGGGTGGGGGTGAATTCACATCCAGTATATACTTCTACAATAATCAGATAGGCCGCCAGCTTCGTCCAAACAAACACTTAGTTGGAGATGGGAGGGGTGGGGGTGAATTCACATCCAGTATATACTTCTACAATAATCAGATAGGCCGCCAGCATCGTCCAAACAAACTCTTAGTTGGAGAGGGGAGGGGTGGGGGTGAATTCACATCCAGTATGTACTTCTACAATAATCGGATAGGCCGCCAGCATCGTCCAAACAAACACTTAGTTGGAGATGGGAAGGGTGGGGGTGAAATCACATCCAGTCTATACTTCTACAATAATCAGATAGGCCGCCAGCATCGTCCAAACAAACACTTAGTTGGAGGGGTGGGGTGGGGGTGAATTCACATCCAGTATATACTTCTACAATAATCAGATAGGCCGCCAGCTTCGTCCAAACAAACACTTAGTTGGAGATGGGAGGGGTGGGGGTGAATTCACATCCAGTATATACTTCTACAATAATCAGATAGGCCGCCAGCATCGTCCAAACAAACTCTTAGTTGGAGAGGGGAGGGGTGGGGGTGAATTCACATCCAGTATATACTTCTACAATAATCAGATAGGCCGCCAGCATCGTCCAAACAAACACTTAGTTGGAGAGGGGAGGGGTGGGGGTGAATTCACATCCAGTATATACTTCTACAATAATCAGATAGGCCGCCAGCATCGTCCAAACAAACACTTAGTTGGAGGGGAGGGGGGTGGGGATAATATTTCTACAATAATCAGATAGGCCGCCAGCATCGTCCAAACAAACACTTAATTGGAGTGGGGGTGGGATGGTAGTGTGTGTGTGGGGGGAGTGGGGGTGGAATTCACATCCAATATATTCTTCTACAATAATCAGATAGGCCGCCAGCATCGTCAAAACAAACACTTAGTTGTAGGGTGGGGAGTGGGGCATGAATTCACATCCAATATATACTTCTACAATAATCAGATAGGCCGCCATCATCGTCCAAACAAACACTTAGTTGTGGGTGGGTGGGGGAACACTTTTTTGTTTGTCTATCTATCTAATGATTTCATCCATGTCATTAATAATTTTCAGTGTTGTTATCAACAAAATAAGGGGAAGAAAAATGGGTACTTCTTATTTTTGCTCAGTATATATACATACATTCAAATACCATTAGATCAAACGTACACTGCGTTACTATGTAATGACAGCATAGTTAAATTCCCAAATTAAATTTAGTCTGCCTAAATTCCTTGTAATAACTGATTAATGCTTCCTGAGTGATAACCAAGCAATCGATCCACTGAGCGAGAAAGCTATTCGTTTTGTTTGCATAAGATTAAACACTCCTTATAGGTAAGCGAATTCATAAAATATCTTAAAGCCAAATACATACATAATGTGATTTGACTTCGATAGATATGAATGCAAATATACTTTCTTTAGCCATGAAATTGGTAAATATTTGCTTGTCAACGAGGTTCCTCCGTGTAGAAAAAATTTGTCACATGCTTTCGAATAGTCATTTGATTGGTTGAACTAAAATAAGTAGCACGTAATAGATTTCCGTAAATTGAAACCAGATGTTATATATTATGGATTTATGAGCGTTTGATATAATTTATAAATTACTACATCAATATACAATCGGGTAAAGATGACATCCGATATCAACGTATAGATCTTATATATCTATTCAGTCGAAAATAATCCGTTATACATCGGATGTGAATACACAACTTGCAAATTAAATTATACTTATTCGAGTCGATATGGATTTTTTATTTAAAATTTGATGGTTTGTAGCTATATAACGTTTGAATATTGATTCAAAGTATCTGTTTTATCTTACTATGTGTTACATATTTTAGAAAGAGGAGAGATAACACATATAACGAAGTGTGTTTGAAAGCGTGATTTAACGTATGTAAGTATTAATTTAAGCGAGAACATTCGTAACTAGAAAGCCAGCTTGGTTTTTTGTGACATGCCGGAATTTGTGTGTTCATATATTATATTGAAATGACAGCAATTGCTGCCACTACATTAGTTTGACCAACCATGTCTGGATTAAAGTCCGATCCTCGATAAGTATCTCCTCAGTGCTATTAATCTTTCAAAAATTCAGTACGAATAAACGAACACTATACAGTGCTTTATTCGAAAAATAACATTTCAAAATATTTTTCCAGTTGTTTAGGGACACATAACTCCAATATTATCGGCAAGCACGGGTTACACGTGATTATAAATTGTTCCGGAATTTTAGCGATGCTCAGCATGCAGATGCCAGTGTTCTTAACGGAACCGCCTCAGCTTCAGACAAACACTCCGTCACCAAGGAAACAAAACAAGCGGACGATCAGACGGACAGTTGTTAACGACAATATCGGGTCGTCGAAAGGATTTGAGGTGGCTCTCATCCCAGCTAGATCCCTACGAAATGAGAAGAATGGCAAATCACAGAATACGTCTAGATCGGTAGGTTTTTCTTCTGTTATACATGTATATATATACGTATACTTATGTATAGTAGATATTACAGTGATGCCACATTTCTTCCTTTTTGTCTACATGCTAAGGATAACTGAAAGATATTCTCCGACGTTTATAAGTGTTTTAATATCAGGGGCTTGTCGTACAAGGAGGCTGACGTTGCACTGTAGATAGCACGGTGGACTTATGTATATCCGGATGACCGGGTTCGAGCATCAATGGCGCCACTAAGTTTCGTCGGCATGTTCTTGTCTTTACCTGAGCATAGTCCGTCGGATCTACCGGATGGCGGGAAGGAATACTCTAATGGTTATACCCAGGAATACGTGGGCGGTCTGCGTCCACCATTAAAATCATCGACCGTCATATATAGCCTTAAATGTGCTGATAATGACGTAAAACTCCATTCAACTGTCGGATGGGGACATAAACCGGGTGGCCCGCTGCATAGGGAGACTATTCCCTGAGCACGTGAAAAACAATTAGAATCGATTCATTTGTTGAGTACGGTAGATTTCCTGATTCTATGTATGACAGGATGAGTATGCAGGTATTAACCTCATATGGAAAGTGTTCCTATATTTACTTAGGACTCATTATTATTGTCTTCTTCAGAATAATCACACATCACTATACTAACGTTAATTGACCTATTGATTATTTCAAATACATATTTTAATCGTCTCTGGTTTCGCCTAATGTTTTTCGCCCAAGTTTGGCAGATGTTTCGGTATTGACTATGGCTAATATAGTCACCATGATGAAGGTATACATGACTATCATCTTTCTGCAAGTCACGCTTCTATTCTGACAGCATGCTATTTGTTTGTATCATTTACAAAATAACCAGATTTTGATTCAATGTGCATGATTTGATAAAAACAAATTGTATTCAAAACTTGATATTGATTTAGAAAATAATGATTGTGTCGTCCGCAAACAACGGTGCACATGGTTGTTAAAAACAGTGCACCAATTCACGACATTGATACCGTAAATTACATAAATTGGGGGTGGGGTGTTGTTTTTTATCGAACGACACATTACAATTGAATTGAATAGGATGTGTTATAGTCGCACCAACAGCTAAGGTCATATGGCGACCTTGCAGCTTCCATTGGTGGAGGAAGACCCCGGGTGTCCCTCTGGGCAATTTTCGTGCACGGGCATGCACCACCGGCGTTCCGCATGCCCGCTGGATAGCTTCCTCACATTAAGATTCCTCGTCCCATGAGCTTACATTAAAATAGGGGATGCAACCTTATATGTTATGCTGTAGCATCGTTGACACACGACTTATTAATAACTATATGTATTCAAAATACAAAAGACCTTTAGGTCCATGAGTACAACAAAATGCATATATACACGGCAATAAATGGAAAATATACGAAGTCTATTTTGTCACAAATACATTTCTCCATCATTATAGAAAACACTTATTAACAAGTGTTTTATACCAAGTTACTTTCTCTTGGGAGTGTATAATCATGCGTACATTAATACTCGAGTGAGACTAAGAAAAAAATGCCTGTGTTTCCGCTAACATGGCCAAAGAAATAAAAGTATGTCAATAGGAATTGCGTTTTTTATTTTACAAAATATTATCATATAGGCTATATATAGAGAGAATCCTGATTTTTACAATGCTTGATAACTTTTGTCATAAAAACCTTCAGGGTAAGGGCTACATCTTAGGGTCTGTTGGTTTAGTGCAAACAAAATGAATTGTTGTTTTGTTTTGTTTCTTTGGCCTAACATAATAGCAAAACAACACATAAATATAAAATAATAACTTAACACAAGAGTATACTTTTATAATACTAACAATATGTGTTATTTGATGTTTGACATATTGGATGTATTTAATATTAGGATGAATATGTTGTGAATGACTTTTGAAAAAAACAAAAAACAAAAACAAAAAAACAACAATTAAATTAAAACATACAATCTTTGACACACTTTTTAATAACACGTGATATCAGTGAAATTCAATGATTTAATTCCACCATCCAAGAAGAAAAGAAGGTTTAATTTAAAAAGATCGATTTTATGTGATATTTTCATAAATTGAATAAATAAATCGAATGGAATATTGTATACATCTATACTGTATAGGTTAAGGTATTACTAATTTCTATATATACGCATTAGGTTGTCCGAGTATTAACATTCATACCCAATCCAACCCCTTCTCCAAACAGCAAAAACGGTGTTGCCTGGGGTATGAAATAAAACCTTAATTTCGACTTTAAAGTCCGTATATTGTAAAATTAGAACATTTAATAGGTAATTTTAAACAGGTTATCGCATTTTTTCAGTAAAACATTTCCCATCGCTTAATGGAATTAAGACAGGACCACGTAATGGAGATTTTTTTATCGGATTTCTTGGCCAAATTCTATCATGTGTTTTAAATGGATAAAATTTACATTAATGCATAATACCTCTAACATGCACTATCTCTCAAATAAATAAGATAGTATTGAAGCGGAACTTTGAAAACTTGGATTTGAAAAGGCGTCGAACTATGCCCGGAAAGAAGATGTTTTCAATTACTTCACTGGCTTTTATACGGTATTGTGTATTTGACTTCAATGATGAATGCTCTATGTATTGAACGAGATGACTAGTGCATTAAAGGCTTCTTTTTATACATGTATATATAGATATATTATATATTTATTTATATTTTAAGTAAGAAAAAAGGTGCATTATGTATCTGAATTGAAACTTTGTATGTGAAATTGTGTAAACTACGAGTGCAAAATGGAACTCTTCGCATTCGATTAACATTGAACATGGACAACCGTTTATATTGTCGACATCTAACACTGACGACCATTTACAGCCTCAGCACGTGCACTAACGATATTAGGCACATTCGCAACATCTCGATCACTTCTTTGAAGCATCTAGAAGGTCTCCATATTGGTTACGTCATACTTGAGTAGTGCACCTTAAAGTTTCGCCGTAAGGAATTTGCATTCAAAATCTACGTTATCAGGGTGTAAGTATACTTTACTCCCTGACGTTATCAACAACGGTTTGCAGTGTCATTTAACCGATTGCTGCGTCTGTAGTTAATTTACATGAAAGCAATGATAAAACCTTCATCTGTATTGTAAATAGCAAATCTTCAACGCAAATCATACATCAACATGTGTGGCTAATATTGTTTATAAATATAGTAACAGTGCACAATTTTCTGTCCCGTTGCCTTTAGGCTAAAAACTTGTCAAGATTGTGAACATAATTGCTCCGTCGAGATGATCCCGAAGAATGACGTGATTGGCCGAGTTTGCACTGTCTTTGGCCAATCGTGAACGCTCGGCCAATCCCGTCATTCCTCGGGATCCCGCCTCGTGTCTGTCACGGCGCTTCTGTATGTTCAAAATATTTACATTCTGTTAGCCGGAAGGCAACGGCACAGAAAATAGTGCACTGTTGCTATGTAAACAATACAGACGCTACCCACACGTGTTGGTGTGTAATTTGCGTTGAGTGTTTGTTTTTTACAATGCAGATAAAGGTGTTATCACTGCTTTCAACTATAGATGAAGCAATCGGCTAAATGACATCGCAAAATGTTGAAGATAACTTTGATTTTGAATGGAAATTCGTTTTGGCGGGAATCTGACGCGCGTCACGCTAGTAAGACGTAACCAATATGGAAACCTGCGTATTGCTGCGAAGCAGTGTACGAGATGTTGCGAATGTGTCTTTGGGTTCACTGACGATCTTTTATAATGTCCGGTGCCGAGACCTTTTAAATGTTTGTCAGTGTGCGATGCCTACAATGGTGTACTGGCGATCAGTTAGTTACACATTCTCAATACGGTACGCAAACACTAAAATACAGGGTTGGTGTGCCAACAATAACCACTAGTCTGAAGTGTATACATGTCTGTTTTACCAGGATCGTAATACATACTCTCCCTGTCTACTTGTTCAATACTAATTCCGCTGCGGGTTCGAATCCCACTGGGAGCAACTTGTAAGTAAGAAAGAGTCGATTCATACAGATGGCGGAAGGTATACATTACTTGTTCTATACACAGGAATAAGTGGGTGGTCTGTCTCCACAATAAAAAATCGACCGTCGTGCATTGCCTGAAATGTGATGAAAATGATGGTAAACGTCAAACAAACAAAACAAAACATTGATCAATACTCGTATATTGATCCCATTTGAGAGTTTAGAATGATTGTATATCTTTAAAATCAATATGTTCATCACCGCTAACTGGACACACACGTTTTATTAATTAATACAACACACCATTTGTTCCAGACATAACATTCACATTGTCAATGATAGATTAAGGAATCAGTAAGTTGAACGCATATAGGTTTACAAACACCAATTGCAATTGAACCTCCGAAGCGAGATGGTTCTAGGCCCACTGCATATTTGTATTTTGATGTAAATGAATGGTGGGCCCGGAATGTACGTTCGTTCGTGTTGGCGCCATATAACCTGTGTGTGTCGGTGCGCCATAAAATCGAGTTCAACTAATCTCAACTTCCCATCCCGTTTAAAGATCTGATTTATATAATACAATAACCACCACAAATTGCATACACAGCTCCGAGGTGTAGTCGAATGTAGTTCCTATTATAAAAAATAATCCCTCGTAAATTTTCATTATAAGTTTGGGGAAATGGCCCATTTCTATTCCATTTTGTTATTGTATGTATAAAAAGTGTATTCATAGCTTTTAATGGATTATTGATGAACATTTTCCAAGATTTAAATCTATGCATATATTTTGTGAGCAACTATTAATGAAAAGCTGTACCTTTGACCTGTTTAGTACTGAAACAAACAAGAACGTTCTTGCATGTCTTGTTACCCCACCTTTTCTGGTGTTTTTTAAAGCTATTTTTATACATGCTGCGTTATGTTTATCCATACTTTAGTTAAAATTGCAGCAAATCATTAATATGTAGCATGTCAAGGGGAACGTAATTGGTGGTGTCATACCGATAACATGGATTAGTTTGATTAACGCGAAAAACACATTACATCAAATAACTGCCACCTGGAACGTTCTATTTAATCAGTTTTGAAAACAATATAATAAAAACGAATGCCTTAATTGTTTATTTTGTTGCCATCTCATCCTGATGTCTCGAACAACCGGACGTTGTCGTAATTAATTTCTAAAACTTGTCCAATGATTAGAGTTTTATGTACAGGAACGGCTTTGATTAAAAAACATAAATTGAAATGGGAATCAGTATAAACCGGGTGTTAGGAATTAATTAACAGACGAGATCATTCACGAACGAGTAATACACCATGCTGCGGATCGATCCATCTCTGATAGTCAAGTTTGTTTGTATTCGCATTGATATTTGTTTATATTGACATGTCAGCGTTAATTGCTCCTTGCAAAGTATATACTTATTTTATTCATAGTTTCTGCTGGACGTCGTGACAAGGTAGTAGTCTGCAGGTTAGTAGTCTACAGAGAAATACAGACGATGTTAATTGCCGTGCACGTGATGCCCAGCTCAACTGGGAAATTCAAAATGGCGTCCATGATGGCCACCTAAATCCAATCTTAACATTTAGAGAGTTTTGTTAAAAATAGTTCAACATTGAACAAAAGTTACTTTATATTAAAAAACGTTTTAATAAATCCTCTTTTCTTGTTTTAAATAATGTATGAAGTTAAATCTGGTGGGGGTAGTAAGGGTATTGGGAGAGAAACTCTTTTTGAATATGAATTGACGGGTACTTGTTAAACGCGCTGAAAGTAATTAGACATGCGTTTTGTGGCGTGATGTTGATTTGCTTCAAAATCGATTCTTTGGTCGCAATTATCAAAACGTATCATTTGTAAAGGAAGTTTGTTAGAAGACGATACAAGATATATGATTTTATTAACCAATGAAGAGCCCTCAAAGGGGCAAGTAATACGACTCTGAGAAATGATCCAGTGCTTGTGTTCTTCCTGACAGAACAAACATGACTTCCGCTGTTAAATCCATACCTGTCATCTTTATTGATATATCACGACACGTCGGTGTTTACCCGATAACAGGAACATAATGGTGCATGTTATTTTCCGAGCAAAACGGTTTGTTTGTTTGTTTGAATGGTGTTTTACATCAGTTTAGCACATGTTAGGCCATATATGACGGTCGATTTTCTTTTGTGGTCAGTAGAGGCAGAGCAGCCCATTTTCCTGGATAGAACAGGTATACCTCTCCGCCATCCGTAGTTGTGGTCTGCACTAAGTGGTCATACACCCAACGTGTACAATCACACATGGCACTATATATAGTCCCGATTATATATATAAAAAAGAATCACTTTTTATTTGATGAAAATGAGCATTATAAATGTGGGTGAAGTGGTGGGGTTTGGGTGTGGGGGGGGGGGGGGGGGGAGGGGGGCGAGGGGAGGGAAATGGCCCATTTATATTGTTGTTGTTTTTGTATTTTTAAGTGTTTTCATATGTTTTAATGGATTATTGATGAACATTTTCTAAGTTTCGAATATAATATATGCATACGCGGTGTGAGCAACTAGGCCCTATCAATGAAAACAGCTGTACCATTGACCTGTTTAGCAGACAAACAAAAACGTTCTTACATGTCTTATAATCCACCTCGCTCATCTTTTCTGGCGCTTTTTATTCAAACGGAAAGCTAGTTTTCAATATGAAAACTACACTGTTGTATTATCCATAGCTGGTAATTGGTGGTGTCACACCTAGACAGTTAAATAACGCAGGTATTTTTAATATTATAAGCTCCCTGAATAGCGATACAAATATAATATCTATATCTAAATATTAATAAACTTAATAATTTATGAATGGTTAAAGGCTCTCCAAGATAGGTGCATTCCAATATAAAGGACATTCAGTGCTTAATATTGTCGAGTATGAAATGATGTGATTGTTCTGTGATATTTCGATTAAATATTTATTTTTTCTCAAGAGGAGCTCGAACAAGCAAACAAATTACATACTTATGGCTGATATGTGTACGAGGGTATACGAATATAACGTCACGCTGCCTGTTGTCTAGGTCTCACACCTCAATTAAATTTCCCATAGGGTTATTGTAAAGCCTTTTCCAACATCTGAGCCCCAAAGCTGGGAAGCAGACATTGTTGTTGGTTTAATATCTTCAGTATAGCCATCTTCAGTATAGCCAAGACCAGTAATTTAAAACAATAAAATACATAAGTTAGCCATGTTGATTTTTTTTCTCGCTCATGCTTATAGTTGTATGTATATAAAATAAGTCACCGCTATGGAAAATACAAATTTCATACATTATTTAGCTGAATATGTGGTGCTTCGGTCAAAGACTTTTGAAATTTGAATAAAACCTCATATCAACATGGGATTTTCTGTATCATCTGTCGTTTACACTGCAGATGTATGCTAAAGCAAAGAAAACCCTATTTTTCAAATTAAAAATTGCCTAAAATTGAGAAAAATAGAATTATATTCTTTTTCCATTTTGTCTCTAGGTCCGTGAGCTTTCGGGGAAGATAAAAGAGATGTGAGACCTCTAGAGTCTGACCTAGTTCAGTGAAACTACGTTTCAGGCAAAAAACTAAAGCTTTGTTTATTTACACCATTTCCATATATTTCTTTAACAAATACTTTGCCTTATAGATAATTGTATAGCTTATTTTATATACATACAACTATCAGAAAAAATTGGAAAGGTATCTAATAGATAGATATGAACTATGAACTGCAATCAAACAATACAACACAACTATACAACTAATACTACACTAACAATCAATGAAAACTGTATCTGTTTAAAAGTATGACAAATGATATAAGAAACCCAGAAACATATAGCGGGAAGTATGTTTCTGATAAACCCTCTTGTGAATGGTCTTTGCTTTCTGTCCTCAAAACGTCCATTGTGATATAGCCTACTTGGTTTTTAGCTCAACTGATCAGAGATCAGCGGAGCTTATGCCGTGGTGCGGTGTCCGTCGTCCGTCCGTCCGTCTGTCCGTCTGTCCGTCTGTCTGTCCGTAAACTTTTATTTGTAGCGACTTCACAGCTGAAACTACTGGATGGATATTCATGAAACTTTACAGAAATGTTGCCCATAAAGTCTAGTTGATCCTAGCAAAAATTCATGTTGATGTGAAATCCAAGATGGCCGCCAAAGCTAAAAATAGAGTTTTAAAATACAAGTTTGTAGCGACTTCTTCTTGAAAACTATAAGTGATATTGATATGGGACTTTTTCTAAAATGATCAGCATGACATGATGTTGATCCTAGTCAAAAATCGTTTTGATTCAACGTTAAACATGGCTGCCAGCGGCCATCTTTGTTTACATAGAGTTATATAGTAAAAACTTGTAGCGACTACTTCTCTGAAACTACTTGGCGGATTGTCATGAAACTTTACAGGAATGTTGCTCTTGATGTCTAATTGATCCTAGAAAAATTTCAGGTCGGCCGGAAATTCAAGATGGCCGTTACAGCTAAAAATAGATTTTTAAAAAATAAGTTTGTAGCGACTACTTCTTGAAAACTATAAGTGATATTGATATGGGACTTTTTCTAAAATGATCAGCATTACATGATGTTGATCCTAGTCAAAAATCGTTTTGATTCAACGTTAAACATGGCTGCCAGCGGCCATCTTTGTTTACATAGAGTTATATAGTAAAAACTTGTAGCGACTACTCCTCTGAAACTACTTGGCGGATTGTCATGAAACTTTACAGGAATGTTGCTCTTGATGTCTAATTGATCCTATCAAAATTTCAGGTCGGCCGGAAATTCAAGATGGCCGTCACAGCTAAAAATAGATTTTTAAAAAATAAGTTTGTAGCGACTACTTCTTGAAAACTATAAGTGATATTGATATGGGACTTTTTCTAAAATGATCAGCATGACATGATGTAGATCCTTGTGGAAAATTATTTTGATTCGACGTTAAACATGGCTGCCAGTGGCCATCTTTGGTTACATAGAGTTATATAGTAAAAACTTGTAGCGACTACTCCTCTGAAACTACTTGACGGATGTTCATGAAACTTCACAGGAATGTTGCTCTTGATGTTTAGTTGATCCTAGAAAAATTTCAGGTCGGCCGGAAATTCAAGATGGCCGCCACAGCTAAAAATAGATTTAAAATAAATAAATTTGTAGCGACTACTTCCCAAAAACAATAAGAGATATTGATATGGGACTTTTTCTAAAATGATCAGTATGACATGATGTTGGTCCTTGTCGAAAATCGTTTTGATTTGACCTTAAACATGGCTGCTTTGTTTACATAGAGTTATATAATGAAAACTTGTAGCGACTACTTCTTTGAAACTACCTGACGGATTTTCATGAAACTTTACAGGAATGTTGCTCTTAATGTCTTATTGATCTTAGCAAAATTTCAGGTCGGCCTGAAATTCAAGATGGCCGCCACGGTTAAAAATAGATTTTCAAAAAACAAGTCTGTAGCGACTACTTCCTGAAATCAAAATCAATCAGTAGAGCTTCAAGGTCATTGACCTCTTGTTGATTTTTGTCCGCAAACATTGTGATGTAATTTACAATGTGCAGATCGAAAGGGAGTTGTGTTGTTAATCGGAGATATTTTATCTGATGATTTTAAATAGGCAGAGTGCTTCATGAAAAGGGACATTTTAAAGAGTGCAAAACTATGTTAAAATGGCATTTTCCAGCGCGCCAAAATGTCAAAATGAAGCAAAAAAGCATGTTAATTTTAATATTTCAAAGGAACTAAAATATATAGGTGTTATACATAAAATATAGGTGTTATACATACAATATAGGTGTTATACATAATATATAAGTGTTATACATAATGTTATACATAATATATAGGTGTTATACATAATATATAGGTGTTATACATAAAATATAGGTGTTATACATAATATATAGGTGTTATACATAAAATATAGGTGTTATACATAATATATAGGTGTTATACATAAAATATATAGGTGTTATAAAATATATAGGTGTTATACATAAAATATATAGGTGTTATACATAAAATATATAGGTGTTATACATAAAATGAAACATAATAAGTTCTCACACATCTATTTCATTGTTTTAGTTGCTTTTCTAGATTGTTCTCTTTGTTCTCTTTTTATTTTTTAAATAACTATACATATAAAACTCTTTAAAAACGCAATAATCATACATAATACAAATTAAGTAGATGACGTTTATCTAACTCCCACATGACAACTATAATATCACGTGTCAATCGATGATCATACACGTGATCGCCAGGGATTATAGAGGATCTTCTATTCAAAAATAAGTAAGATGGATTGCCACAGGGCACAATGCTCTTAAAATGTCACGTCCATAAACACATTCTTAATCATCCAGGAACGTGCGGGTCCTGCTAACAATTAAATCCGCAACACAGGGAATTCTTAGAATTGGTTACCAGTTGATTCGGTAGGCAGTACATATTTTAGCATGTGTATAAAAGGAAGGGTTTTTTTTCTCGCATATTCATTAAAGGTACATGTATATATCTCTATTGTTGCACGTTTTACTTCAGTTGTGGTAAAACATTGATCGCGGGTCCAGCGAACAATGGTGTGTCTCCACAACAGGTTCGTTCGTTGGCGCCATATACCCCGTTTGTGTCGGTGCACCGTAGAATCGAGTTCAACTCATCCCAACTTCCCATCCGGGTCAAAGATTTTATTTATATAATACAACTTCTCCTTCTCCTATTCCATGGCCACCTTAAAGGCTTACCACCACCAATGGCATATAAACCTCCGAGGTGTGGTCGAATGTTGTTCCTTTTATAAAAATTATAATCCCTCTTTTTATGTTGGGAAGGGGAATTATAAGTGTGGGGGAAATGATCCATGTTTATTCGATTTTGTTGTATGTAGTGTATTCTTAGGTTTTAATCACTGATGAACATTTTCTTAATTTCGAATCTATGCATAACTTTGTGAGCAACTATCAATGAAAACAGCTGTACCATTGACCTGTTTAGCAAACAAACAAGAACTAACGCCACCTTTTCTGGTGATTTTTCAAGTGGAAAGCTGTCTTTTTTTCTGTATGAAAATTACACATCCGTACTTTTATTTGAAGTTGCATCTAATCATTAATATGTGACATTTTAACATTGATTTCAATGAGGAAAATAATTGGTGTTTTCATACCTAAAGCTTATCTTCCACGTTGTCGTCACCGTTGCTAACGGTCAGTTGTGTTTCGCTCCATGACACGTTCGTAACCAAGCACTGATGAAGTATCAGTGCGAATACTATAATTTAAGAATATTTATTTAAGGTAATGATTCGAATTCAAATACTTAACTTTAATAATGCCCGTATAGAATTTCTAATCTAACCCTTATCTTTCGGAGTGATATCTTTGTATCATATATTTGTTTAAATGATCGGAATTACAGGGCAGTTGATTGATTATTGGTGTGATATCATATGACCATGATCGATACGGATAGAGTAGTGTCTTATCATAAAATAGGTCGAAACTCAGCTAGACATTTTAACATATTTATATAAAACTGCATGGTAATGGTGATTTTGTCATATACTGCGCTCTGAAGCATACTTTTGACAATCAGCAAAAAAAAAATGTTCTGTTGTTTTCTCCAGGGATAACTCCTTTCACTTTGATTAGTGTTTCTTTATTGTTGTTATTTTATGACGCAATTAACTTAAAAACAATGTTTCAACAGACCGAAATGTTTGAGGAAACTAGAAACTAAGATTTGTCAGGTTGTGTGTAGGTCCGTGGGATGTTAGAGCGGACTTCAGACGCGTTAACCCTTAACACGCTACATATACATGTATATAGTGGAATGTTCTTTCTTTGAATTAAGACCATTCCATTTATGTGACAAATGGGTGTTTTGGGACAAATGACTGATCAGCAGCCGGTCATTGTAAACTCTGATCAGCCTGATAAACTGGGTTTACAATGGACGCAAATGCTATTATAGTCGTGCTTAGCGGGTTAAGGGTTAACTACGAGCCCCGCGCTCAACTCCTACACATATTATTTACATGATGTTTGCATTTTCATGCAGACATGTATTAAAGAGTGCCTCACGCCTTCCCGAAATCACACATTCCCAAAAATTAAGCTTTAATTATTGTAATTATTTTATTATAGAAAATTTCCCGAACATTTAGAAAACTATAATTGTGTTGAAAATTAGCCATTCCATATAGTAGTGCCTCCTTTTGTCACCTCATTTTAATAGTTTTTTTTTTAAAGGGACACATGGCAATCTTGAAGTTTGTATCAAACATTAAAATGTGAGTCTCAATTTAATAATCCAGTAATATTTTAACTTGAAAACTGCTTGCATATAATTAATTTTAAAAACAAGAGTTTTCTTTTTGTTCTTCTTCTGACATGGGTTTAAATATATCATCGGTGCAATATTGTCAACAGTCAGTAATGTTCAAAATCAATTTGCTTTATAATATTCTTACAACTTAATATAATACTAATGATTGAGATATGTAGAAATACTAACGGGACGCCGCGAGCTTTAACGAAATCAAGATTGCCTTGTGTCCCTTTAAACTGGAAATATATCTGCATTAAACTTCACAAGCAGTGACAAAAAGTATCAGCCATACGTTATAATCGTGATTTCTTATATTTGTATAAAGCATTATCGTCAATAAATATAATGTAATAATATTGCGTGAATTCTATATTGAATTTCATAGTATATAAATGTTATTCAAATTACAGATAGCGTGTGTGTTTTTTTGCCTGCATTGACGTATACGGAACTAAATTATCATTAGGTATTCACGTGCTTAATACCGTACCCATGATACTATTTCTGAAATCTATAGCAATGATATAATTTATTGATTCGAAATTTACTGCCATTAAGTTTGCATGAAAATACATTCGTACGAAAATACGTATCACAACAAGATAGCACGTGATTCCTGAAAATAAATGTTAAATTAAATAACAAGAAAGAAGGCGATTGCCAAAAGTGAATTCTAAATAAAACAAGCAAATTCGATGAATTGATATCCGCCGCCGAATGATGTATTATCCTCGAGTGGAAGAAATGTGTTCGGATTTTTTTTTTATTAGTATAAATCATGAAATTCGAATATCTACTAGATAGTATTTTTGAAATTCATCACCATAGTAGATTTGAAAAAAAAGATGTACCATTTTAAGGCATTGACTTTTAAAGTGGGACTAAAGGGCTGGACTGGGTGTAATATTAGCAGTGTGTATAATATAGTAATACAATTAATGTAATATACAAGAAATGTAGTATTGTATATCAATGATTACTTGTTAATTACCTGGCCATGTGATATTCATAAATCTGATTACTTCATCTCATTACTACGGCTACTATCAGATGGTCTTATTATTTAAGGAGGGATGGAGGGGGTGGGGGTGGGGGGAATCAAAATCAAGTGACCTTTTGCCCTTTTGCTCTACTCGAGGTTTCCGTCCTCGCTGAGCTCACCTTAGGACACCTGCGTTACCGTTTGACAGATGTACCGCCCCAGTCAAACTCCCCGCCTGACAAGGTCTTCAGAGCGGATCGCTGAAACAACTGCAGAATTCCCCTGTGACATTACAAACTAGGTTTAAACGTATTTTATTGCATTTATTTTACAAAGTATGCAAATGGGTCGGGCCACAAGTTCTTACAACATTAGTTACGGCCCTTCCCAATACATTTTAAATTACAAAGAACAAATGTAATGTTATGGCTATAGTAGCTATATTAAGTAACAATGAATACAGAGAATAGATAAATAAAGTTTACAAATGTAGACGTAAACAGTTGTCACGATAGTTGAGTGAAAGAAAAGAAAAAAAAAGAAAAAAAGGAGGACGCCTTGTGTCTTTTATATATGTTTGCACAGCTAGAAAAACAATTTCATTTTCTTTGTCTCTAACATCTGTATTACCAACATACAATTGTTTAACGTTCAGCGGATGGAACAGTCTGGTTGATATAACCAGGTTACGCCTCTGTTCAATAAATCGACGACATTTAAAAATAAAATGTTCAGCATCTTCTTTGTCTTGTCAACATTCACATGTTGGTGATAAGCGTAAATGGTTTAATTACAAATCACCATTAAGGTTGCTGCATAAGTTTCGAATGCGAGCATGAATTACAGAAAGTGACCGTGAGCCGCATAAATAAAACGACGGGACTGTGGGATGCTTAAACATTGTATTTAGGAGACAACCTTTAGATGCCTTTAAGGATACTAATTCACGAACATGCGTAGGTAGGTTATTGCAAAGACTTTAATGACTACGGGATAAATGATTTGGAAAATAACTCGGTTCTCAGTCATCGGAGTTCCTGAAGTTGTTATTATTAATATATCTAACAAACGGAGGAAACAAGTTATTTACACTCTCGGGCAACATGTTATTTTTAACTTTAAATACAGTTATAAGTTTCTGAGATGTTCGTCTGTCTATTTGCGAAAGCCATCCAATTTCGACAAATAATTTGTTAATAGATACGGATCGAGTCAAACCGGTAAAGTTGTTCTAAAGAGTGTCTCTCACCGACAGTACAACAGTCTGTGTTAGACTGAAAGCGAGCTATCATCGGCAAATAATCTAGTAATACTTAATATATGTTCAGCGATATCGTTTATGCAAATTAAAAATAACAAAGGTCCGAGTACTGAACCTTGCGGAACGCCAGCTGTTATTATTTTTAAATCTGATTTGGCATTTCCTATAAAGACTCTCTGTTTTCTATTGGAGAGATAATCTGAAATCCATGATAAGAGTTTGCCATCGATACCATTTTGTTTCAATTTAAATAGTAAAGCTTTCCGCCAAACGCGATCAAATGGCTTAGACATATCAGCAAAGACAATACACATTAATTGTTTTGCATCAAGTGTTTGGCATATTTGATGGTAAATATGTAATAGTTGATAAACTGTGGAATGACCCTTTCAGAAACCGAATTGGTTAGCAAAAAGTAAATTGTTAAAGACTAAGAAGTTAAAAACATGTATAAAAATAATTCTGTCTAAAATTTTTGCAACGCAACTAAGTAACTAAATCGGTTTATAGTTACTTGGGGAATTAACGGCTCCCGCTTTGAATAATGGCATAACAATAGCACTTTTCCATAAGTCGGGATAAACGCCTTCATAATGGAGCGATTAAAAAGTATAGAGAGTGGGTTATAAATGGTATTAACTGTTTCTTTCAACATCCTATGACTTATTTCATCCTCTCCACATTACACATTGAAAGAATTGCAGAATTCACCTGTCACATTACGCATTGAAACAACTGCAAATTTCCCCTGTGACATTACTCATTGAAACAACTGCAGAATGCCCCTGTGACATTACACATTGAAACAACTTCAGAATTATCATGTAACATTGTACATTGAAACAACTGCAGAATTCCCCTGTGACTTAACACATTGAAACAACTGCAGAACTCTCCTGTGACATTACACATTGAAACAACTGCAGAATTCCCATGTAACGTTACACATTGAAACAACTGCAATATTCTCCTGTGACATTACACATTGAAAAATCTGCAGGCTTCCCCTGTGACATAACACACGGAAACATTTGAGAATTCGCCTGTACCATTACACATTGAAACATCTGCAGAATTCCCCTGTAACAAACTACAAAATTCCCCTGTGACATTACACATTGAAACAACTGCAAAATTCCCCTGTGGCATTACTAATTGAAACAACTGCAAATTTCCCCTGTCACATTACACATTGAAACAACTGCAGAATGCCCCTGTGACATCACACATTGAAACAACTGCAAAATTCTCCTGTGACATTACACATTGAAACATCTGCAGGATTCCCCTGTGACATAACACACGGAAACATCTGAGAATTCGCCTGTACCATTACGCATTGAAACATCTGCATAATTCCCCTGTGACATTACACATTGAAACAATTGCAGAATTCTCCTGTGGCATTACACACTGAAACTTCTGAGAATTCGCCTGAACCATTACGCATTGAAACATCTGCAGAATTCCCCTGTGACATTACACATTGAAACAACTGCAGTATTCCCCTGTGACATAACACACGGAAACATCTGAGAATTCGCCTGAACCATTACGCATTGAAACATCTGCAGAATTCCCCTGTGACATTACACATTGAAACAATTGCAGAATTCCCTTGTGACATAACAAACGGAAACATCTGAGAATTCGCCTGTACTATTACGCATTGAAACATCTGCAGAATTCCCCTGTGACATTACACATTGAAACAATTGCAGAATTCTCCTGTGGCATTACACACTGAAACTTCTGAGAATTTGCCTGAACCATTACGCATTGAAACATCTGCAGAATTCTGCTGTGACATAACACATTGAAACAACTGCAGAATTCCCATGCAACATTACGCATTAAAACAACTGTTGAATTCCCCTGTGACATTACGCATGAAAACAAATGCAGACTTACCCTGTGATATTACACATTGAAACAACTGCAGAACTTCCATGTGACAATACACATTGAAATAACTGCAGAATTCACCTGTGGCATTACACATTGAAACAACTGCAACATTCCTCTGTGACATTACACATTGAAACAACTGCTGAAATCGCCTGTGACATTACACACTGAAACAACTAGCATTTCCCTTTTTACATTACACATTGAAACAAATGCAGAATTCCTCTTTAACATTACACATGGAAACAACTGCTGAATTCCCCTGTGGCATTACGCATTAAAACAACTGCAAAATTCCCCTGTGACATTACGCATTGAAACAACTGCAGAATTCCCAACTGACATGGAACAACTGCAGAATTCCCCTGTGACATTACACATTGAAATAACTGCAGAATCCCCATGTGACATTACACATTGAAACAACTGCAGAATTCCCCTGCTCCATTACACATTGAAATAGCTGCAGAATTCTCCTGTGGCATTACACATTGAAACAACTGCAGAATTCCCATGTGACATTACACATTGAAACAACTGCAGAATTCCCAGGTGACATTACACATTGAAAGAACAGCATAATTCATATGTGACATTACACATTGAAACAACTGCAGAATTCCCAGGTGACATTACACATTGAAACAACAGCAGAATTCATATGTGACATTAAACATTGAAACAACTGCAGAATCCCCCCTGTGACATTACACACTGAAATTACTGCAGAATTATCTTGTGACATTACACACTGAAATACCTACAGATTTCCCAGGTGACATTACACATTGGAAAAAAACTGCAGAATTCCCAGGTGACATTACACATTGAAACAACAGCAGAATTCATATGTGACATTAAACATTGAAACAACTGCAAAATCAACCCTTTGACATTACACATTGAAACAACTGCTGAATTCCCCTGTGACATTATACATTGAAACAATTGCAGAATTATCCTGTGACATTATACATTAAAACAACTTTAGAATTCTCCTGTGTCATTACTGAAACAACAGCAAAAATACTCTCTGACTTTAAACATTGTAACAACTGCAAAATTTCCCCTATGACATTATTGAAAGAACAGCAGAGTTCCTCTGTGACATTAAACATTGAAACAACTGCATAATTCCAATTCCCCTGTGGCATTACTGAAACAACAACAGAATTCCTCTGTGACAATAAACATTGAAACAACTGCAGAATCCCCCCTGTGACATTACACATTGAAACAACTGCAGAATTCCTCTGTGACATTAAACATTGAAACAACTGCAGAATTCCTCTGTGACATTACTCATTGAAACAACTTCAGAATTCCCATGTGACAATACACATGTTAATATGCATACCCATTTAAGAACATTTAACTTAATAGTAACTCGTTAAACAATGAGTAATCCCAAGTAAATCGACTGACAATCCACATACCTGTCACTGAAAGGAAAAATAAACACTTCAAAACATAATTGTCTGTTGCCCAAATTTCCGCACTCAAGAGGAAGAATCGCTTGTTATTATTCTGAAGTATTATACCAGGTCTTATATCAATATTTATTGCATTCCTTAGTTGAAATCTTTAACGCAATGTGTGAAGTGTTTAAATGGGTTGTTAACCTTTTATATGTCTTTGTTTCCTAATTATTTAAGAAAATCTACTTTACCAGTCACTTTTAGGGGTAAATATTTACCAATTGAGCGGTGTTTGTCATTATATGATCCAATCATTTGAAATACAGACGCTTGGTTAGCGATCTCTGACTAGTACAGTGTCTGTATTAATCTAGCAGTCGTCGTTTGCCAATGTGTGTTGCGGATCCCGTTGTTGTTGTTGTTGTTAATTCTCAGGATTATAGTGCCTCCGCCAATCATGTGACACCAAAGAATACTGGTACGCCACGGGCATTAGGTGTGCACTATTTCTAGATGAATGATGAGTTGTGTCTTCGTGATGTGTCTGCGTCGATTCAGTTGTGGTGAGTTGTGTTATGTCGCTACGGTCTGTGTTCTTTCGCTGTGGCTGTGAGTGTTGGCTGCTACGGTGTTGCTCCTACATCCTCATCTGGTGTGTCCTACATCCGCTACTGGGCCGTCTGGGTGCTGTGTCTTTGGGGGCCATCCCCGCCGCTGCAACATGCATCCCCGTGATAAGTAAGATCGGTAGGCACGCAGGTTGCTGGATCCCCTGCTCCATGGAACATCGCCGAGTTTCCCCACGTCAGGTCCGTTCAGTTGCTAAGTCGCCGACCATTCATTCCATATGTACAAAGCCGATATGTGCCACACCAAACATACACTGATACAGGCTGCCGACGCTCAGCTAACTGCTTCTCTTCAGTAGTTGTCCCTGGCGATCTTCCATGGCGGGCAGGACAGAGGATACGACACCAATCTTAGTCGTCAACACTGGCTGAGATCCGACGCCTAACCAAAAACGTGGATACAACCAGCCAGTGTTGAGGTGCCTTCTCCACGACGTGCACGTGTCGGTGTCCACAGAGAAGGTTGTGGATCCCATCGAAGTCGAAACCTTTAATAGTTTTGGAAAGCAGGGAACCGTCCGATTAAATTACAATATTTATGTAGGACTAGTCTAGATTAGTCTAGATCATCTGCGATACTTGCATTTTTTAAATACAAACGTTTGTATATAAATCAAGCGTCGAAGACGTTCACGACTAGAGTAGGACATGCAATTTAAATCGAATTCAAACATAAAGAGCAATCAAATTTTGATTATGACGGGTACAATTCTAAAATCTGTTATTCACGACAACACTACAAATATCCTTTAAATCTGTTATCCATGACAAAACAATATCGTCTATATATTTGGATGTATATGTATTTTTTAAAATGAAAAATCATAGAATTGCCTGCGTCAGTTTTCTTGTGTAATATATACTGCACCCAAAAAAAGAGTCTAGGTATGACTATACTTTTGAGGGAATAACAGAGGGAGTGGGAGGGATGAATTTAACCACAGGCAGGGAGTGGGAGAGATGAATTCAACCACAGGCAGGGAGTGGGAGGGATGAATTCAACCACAGGCTGGGAGTGGGAGGGATGAATTCAACCACAGGCAGGGAGTGGGAGGGATGAATTCAGCCACAGGCAGGGAGTGGGAGGAATGAATTCAACCACAGGCAGGGAGTGGGAGAGATGAATTCAGCCACAGGCAGGGAGTGGGAGGGATGAATTCAACCAGAGGCAGGGAGTGGGAGGAATGAATTCAACCACAGGCAGGGAGTGGGAGGGATGAATTCAGCCACAGGCAGGGAGTGGGAGGGATGAATTCAGCCACAGGCAGGGAGTGGGAGGGATGAATTCAGCCACAGGCAGGGAGTGGGAGGAATGAATTCAACCACAGGCAGGGAGTGGGAGGGATGAATTCAGCCGCAGGCAGGGAGTGGGAGGGATGAATCCAACCGCAGGCAGGGAGTGGGAGGGATGAATTCAGCCACAGGCAGGTGGGAGGGATGAATTCAGCCACAGGCAGGGAGTGGGAGGGATGAATTCAGCCACAGGCAGGGAGTGGGAGGAATGAATTCAGCCACAGGCAGAGAGTGTGAGGGATGAATTCAGTCACAGGCAGGGAGTGGGAGGGATGAATTCAGCCACAGGCAGGGAGTGGGAGGGATGAATTCAGCCACAGGCAGGGAGTGGGAGGAATGAATTCAGCCACAGGCAGGGAGTGTGAGGGATGATTTCAACCACAGGCAGGGAGTGGGAGGGATGAATTCAGCCACAGGCAGGGAGTGGGAGGGATGAATTCAACCACAGGCAGGGAGTGGGAGGGATGAATTCAGCCACAGACAGGGAGTGGGAGGGATGAATTCAGCCACAGGCAGGGAGTGGGAGGGATGAATCCAACCACAGGCTGGACATTTATTGACAAAAATGCATAATAATTTACTTAAACGATTGTTTTAAATCTGGAGGCATCTCTTGTTAATTGAGCATTTTCCTATTTGTTCTGTAAGCCAAAAACATACCGAACCAACCTATGAAGAAACAATCCATAGAAGAGAACACGGTGCATTAACAGTATTATATACAAACAAAATGGGTTGGAAGAAATTGGTGATTGAATGGAAGAAATTGGTGATTGAATGGAAGAAACTGGTCATTGAAAGGATGAAACTGGTGATTGAATGAAACATAAACATATTTGTTGACAGTTATAATCAATGACAGCGGCCATGCACGAGGCCTTGATCATGAAATAACGTCCGCAGTATAACGATATTATATAACAGATTACAGTATTTATATGGATTATATGACGCTAGAGCTATACCCACTATTGTGTGATAAAATCTTAAGACAGTAATCTATAATTGGTTTATTCTTCTTTGTGTTTGAATTCTTCATTGGAGTCGATGTACGAGTATCATATGCAGTCTTACGCGAGTGCTAAATATGACTGTAAAATGGCACAAACAAAGCCGAAAATGTTTTGGATGCTTTCAAGTGCATACTCCGAGTTTTAAAGGAAGTACATCAGGCTTTTCATGGGGGTCTAGGTGTCCGACTTAAAATTGACAAATATTGATATTTTCTATTCTACTTGGCCAAAACATAATGAATGAGCCTAAAAAGTATCCCTTATTTGCAAAGAAATTCATTCTGCACAGTAATACATGCTATCCTAGGTGACGCACCAAGGTTAATTTCAGCATTTTACGTCCGATTCCGTTCTAGCTATATGGTGTTTTCAAAGTTTAGACATTAACAAAATGGTTCTAACATCATATATTGATGGATATAAGTGTTTTATCATGAACTGAAACAATTTTATAATTTAAGATGTTTCTAGAAAAATCCTGATGTACCCCCTTTAAATAATAAAGTCCCTATCCAACCAACAATAGCCAAGTTTTGCAAAATATGTAAACTGTTTCTAAACCTACTGAAAATTAAGTATATACATTTATAACATATGTTTTGAGAATCCAAACCCTATAATAGACGCAATATAAACGGCTTTAATCAGACAGGCCAATCCAAACACTGGACCGTGAATTAAGAGTTACTAACTCATAATTCATTTTACTCGTATTCAGTCACTGGTATTTTAAGAACCCATGAATAAATATTTACTTTTAATCATCCGACATTCATTTTTATATGACCTGAACACCTAGATAAAGTATTGATGAACGTTTTTTTAGTGTAATTTTGCCGTTATTTGGTAGGTTAGTTTCTTTAACAGTTAAAAGACACTGACGGGGAACACAAACACAATGCTTGGTTAAGCACTGCATCAGGTGATGGAAGAGGGTGACATTCATATATAAACAAAGTATACTGAAAGACATTATTAAATATTTAATGTGCTGATTTAATTTAGTGTGTGGTACTATGCGAAAGTGAGAACTGCAGTGTCAGTGCGTTTGAGTGCTATGGTTTCTATAAGATCGTTTTTCTGATTTTCGTCATAATTATTAAACGGATATTCTCTGAAGAAAATACATTTATGAGGAAGCATGTCTCTTAACAAAGAATCGACAGAATAAGTCCTCACTGACAACGCGGGCGTGTACTTTATGACCAGATTTGCCAAAATTGTATATAAGGTAACACAAATGTACAGAGTATTGACTATTAATATGTAAATTACCCGAACCTCGATCTTGTGACACAGTTGGTAAACACTTCAAACGATGGCAACATGGTAATACTACATATGTCTGCCATCAGGATGTACCAAGATATCTAATAAATAAAGTACTTGACCAGAAAAATGCAAATACAGGTTAATAAATTCAGAGGACATACACGATTTTAAAAACCGTCATCTCATTTTAAATCTTCAACCTTAAGAAGAAAATATTTGCATAACATAGAAAGGAGACATCAATAGACCCATGAAGGGTGCAGATACCGTTATATATTTGTTTGTTCTGGTTCAAGTGTACTTCTTTGCTATAATATACACTTAAATAAATAGCATGTTTCGCCGTTGCCAAATATATTCATAGAACATCGTCTGTAGCAATAACATTCTCGGATCAAGTGTGGGAATGTGGAGGGACTTCTTAAGTTTGTGATAGGAACCTGTTCAGGTTAACGAAAATAACGGCAAGAATATGCCAACAGAATCACTGTTCCGATTTGTGTTCCACAGTTTTAGTTTATCTTATTAAACTGGATGTTTTTTTTGCGATTTTTTTTTTTTTTTATAAACGAGGCGAAATATAGACCAGACTATTTCATTTAGCGTAGTTCAATGCCGTAAGACTTTGCATTCACATAATACGGCACTCGAACGCAACTAAATATTGTTTATGTTTATTCTTGTACTGAATCGCGTACAACTTATAAATCCATATCACAAAGCAATTAAAACTGACCTAATACTCGACTCTTAAAATCAGATTCGTATTATCTAACCGTTTTCATGAACAGTTCATTAGATAAATACAATCTACTCCGCCATCTTTACGCAGAGTCATGTGATACCAAATCCGCAGTTAATAAGGTCACATGTTCATAATTTCTGCAGATGCGTCAGAATAAAATCAGTTGAGCGTTCAGAAACCCATTGTTCTATTATAGGACATTATATAGCGGAAAACATCAGTATGTCATGCAGAGTACATTGTTATAAGATCTACCGCTTCCAGCCGTTCGGATGTCTTGACAAAGAAAGATTATGGATTTTATTGAATTTTACGCAAAATAAGTTGTACTGAACAAATGGATACGTTACTTGTGAAACAATTACAATTCTTGGATTTCTGAAATTATAATGATGTATGTGACAACAGTTCATAAAATAATTGGCATTGTTTTTGTCAACTCGTGTAATTAATATGACGTCAAATATGTAACGAATAACTACTTGGAAACTAGTTACATGTAAACAATTAGAAATGTACAAATTAAACGGGAAAACCTTGCTGTATGGTACAAACATTTATAGTGAGAAGAGTGGCAAATTTAAGAAAAAGAGGACGAAAGGCACGGACTCCGGTACCAGGACCGACTTAGCTACGTCTGAAGTAGGAATCAGCATGGATACGAACGTCTCTTCAGTAAGTTTTTCAAAGAGTCTAGGTATGAGTAGTCCAGTCATGGCAATGGCAACCAGTCTAGGTTAAGTCATGGCCATCATAATTATTAGGTTAAAGTGTGATCAAAGTTTGAGATATGTGTTTCCGAACGTGCATAGCAGTTATGTTTTTTAAAGACTAACGTGTTTCCAGATAGTGCATGCATTTGTTATAAATGCGTTGAACATTCTCTTCGGAGTCTGGCGTGGCCCGCTGGATAGAACGGTTAACTTGCAATCCGGATTATCCGGTTGGAAATCTCATCGGGACCACTGAGTCATTATCCGGATGGGGTTGCACGTTAAATATCCATATGCATATATTTGTTATTAAGAGTAGTGCAGGTTTTAACGGATTATTATGCCATTCCCCTCTCTCTCTCTCTCTCTCTCTCTCTCTCTCTCTCTCTCTCTCTCTCTCTCTCAATCTCTCGCTCTCTCTGTCTCTGTCTCTGTCTCTGTCTCTGTCTGTTGTCGCTGTCTGTCTCTGTCTGTCGCTCTCTCTCTCTCTCTCTCTCTCTCTCTCTCTCTCTCTCTCTCTTGCAGCATATAATGTACTGATGGGCCGTTAAAGAACATCCATGCAGGCATTGTGCTATTTTCTTTAAATGGCTACCTTCGAGCATTGTCTATATTCAGTTATGTTGTGCAGTCACTGTCGCGTTCTTTTAAGAGTAGACAAGGCATTGACTTTATAGTTACAGACCTTTGCCCGGCTTTGGGTTCTTTCCCTGGCGGAGTCGTCTGATGGGAACTTTCCTCCTTTATATAATCCCCATCAGGGGTTGCTGCTGTCCCCATATAACCCAAAATGCTGTGAAACCGCATTCCCGTCATGCATTGTTCTTAACAACATAGTGGCCACGTGCTTAATACTTTATTATATCGACAGGTCAGTTCATCGAATGGGTTTTCCGTTTTGTCTTCCCAATGTTCTGTTTGTGTTTTTCACCTTCTCTTAATTACTCTGGGATATATCTATATTTCACAGAGCGTGTGTGTGTTGATACTTCTTGTTTAGTACACTAAAATCTAACGAGTATACTATCCCGTATTGTGATAGAATAAACTGCATATTTTACAACTATTATAACACGTTTTTGTTGTACACCTACCTATATATGAACTCGATGGCAATGACTATTTGTATTGTCCATTGAACTATTTGCATTACGATCTTGTTATCAAAGAAGACTGTTTGGATACACAAAGTTCGCATTTTTTTAATCCACGAGCTGATATATTCAATACATATTGACATTGTTTAATTTCTATATACATGCTTAATTTGGAAACAATGAGTTATCAATTTGGGTTATCATTCTGTCATGGTATAAACTGCTGGGGTCATTGCGGGTCATCAGGGGTCAATCGAATTCAAAACAATTATATCGTTTTGGTGTTCACATTTTGGCTCGTTTCCAATACAGAGATTTATGAAAATCAATTAAGATAATGTTGATCAATGGTAGTGACATACATCAAGAAAGAATCGTAGATGAAAACATGTATTGATGCATTCTTACAAATGTATTTCTCTCTCGCAATGAAACTAAGTGTTTCTATAAATCAAGAAAGAGTCGTAGATGAAAACATGTATTGATACAAATGTATTTCTCTCTTCACGAAAAAAGCTATTAATTGAAATATATGTGAAAAATTAGTTTTGGCTACAATTTGTTATCTTTTTAAAGTATTTTACGTGAGCGGAAAATGCGTTTTCATGGTACATGATACATAAATAGTAAACGCAAATATCGCAGGTAATGTGAAAAATGCGTTCGAATTCTGAGAAGAATGCGGCCGGATTCTTCACATGTGTGAAAAATGCGTTCGTGAAAAATGAGGTGCAACAATGCATTCTTACAAACTTATTTCTCTCTCGCAATGAAACTAAGTGTTTACATAAATCAAGAAAGAGTCGTAGATGAAAACATGTATTGATGTATTCTTACAAACGTATTGCTCTCTCGCAATATTCTTACAAACGTATTGCTCTCTTGCAATGAAACTAAGTGTTTTCATAAATCAAGAAAGAGTCGTAGATGAAAACATGTATTGATGTATTCTTACAAACGTATTGCTCTCTGGCAATATTCTTACAAACGTATTGCTCTCTTGCAATGAAACTAAGTGTTTTCATAAATCAAGAAAGAGTCGTAGATGAAAACATGTATTGATGTATTCTTACAAATGTATTTCTCTCTCGCAATGAAACTAAGTGTTTGGAGACTTACATTAGAGTATGTGTTGACGAGTATATGATGCCACCATGATCCGTTTAGCTATTGATGTTTGTTTCTTTGTTTGTTTGAATGATGGTTTACGTCATTTTTAGCAATGAAGGTAGATATTGATGGATGAACGAGTTTTGCGTATAATTTCTAAACACCGCGATATGTTGTGTCCAACAAACAGGTTCCAGACACTACGTAACAGATAGAGTATGGTCTCACTGAGTTGGTTGATTTAAACATCGAGATGGGCGTAGCTTATCGAGGTGTTTAAACCAACCAACAAGATGAGACCATATTCTATTTGTTTTGTAGCATGTCCATTTCAGCTGTCTGTCATACTCTTATTTCCAATAACTGGTAGTTAGAGTACACCATTTATTCTGACAGGTGTTACTTTGAATTAAACGATTTACACCTGTACAAATACAAAAGGAATTTCAGTGACCATGCTACAATGAACATTTAGTTTAGTTTGTGTGTACTGATATGTCTGTTAAGCACACATCAGGCTAGGGAATACTCGTTAGTATCGGATGTAGGTCTATTTGTGAAACAAATGGGTTTGTGCTTGACATTTAGTAGTATCCTTTGAGTATAATGGTGTCTAGTATATACGGCGGCGAGCATTGATGGCTAAATGTAAAAAAACAAAAACAATTAGAACACAAAAACGCATTAAAAAAGGAAAAACAAATTTAATCATTAAATTAAATAAGATTGTCATGATTCTCCAACATACACTGAACGACTTTAAAAACGCAACAGGGAAATAAACTAAGATAACTGACATATTTCAATAGAATTAAATTTTAATTTCATCTATTCTATTTACAATATCTACAGTTGGTTTGCTGAAAATTTCATTCAAATTGATCAACAATATATCAGTATATGAAATATGTCAGTTATCTTCGTTTAATTCCCTGTTGCGTTTTTAAAATCGTTCAGTGTAAGTTGGTGTCTATTTCTCATTTCAATGCTATGAGAAGAAAGTACACCATGTTTAGGAATTTTGAGACAATCAGTGTTTGCAATTGTTAATTAATATCCTTTAATTTCAAAATATGCACTTATTATTACAAATTTCTTTAGGAATACAATTTAACACCATATAATCTACTGATGTGTGTGCACTGACCGTCAGTATGCATATAGTTTAATAGTTTATTTAAGTCTCATCACAGTACACTATTATCTACAATACAACAATTCATAAAATACAACTGTGCCATTATTTTTAGAATTACAAGAGACAATACAATATAAATATACATATGACTGTTCACAATGTTAAAATATTGAGCAATGGAGCAGTTGATATGGAGACTTCAAATACAAACAAATCGCCAACTTTAAACGCTTGGTGTATTGGTGGGGATAATGAAACTCTTATATATAATAATCTTATATAAATTAATACATAAGGAAAACAGTTGTTATGTGTTATTTTTAAGTTTCAATATTTATTCAGAATTTCATTTTGTTTAAAATGTCACCTTTAGCAACGAACTTGTTTTTACATTTAGTTCCTTTTTTTTTAATTAAGCGACGCCGAAATTTTTACGATTTACGATGTAGTCTACGACTGACTGACATAAAACCGATAATTTGTTGACTCATAATGTTTGCCTCACCCAAACGACACTACGTAACAATACGGAACAACAAAGATTCTTATCTTGTAAAACTCTCTGTAATGCCCCTGTGGCTCCGGGTCGTCCATTTCTGCGATTGTGTAATGTATGAATTAATGGATTAATAATACTTTGATAACAGTGACAATATCAGCAACTCCGCCAGCATCAACAGTACGAGTATCACAGCAGTGATAATGATCGTTGTCGCTACTGCCGTGTTTGATGTTCGCTATTTACAAATATGACGCATGTCGATTGCATGCTGTGATCGATTCTGAAACGTATTGTTTATTAAATCAACATTAACTTATATTTAATGCATTTCTTTTCTCTCGAGAATATACTGTTTCCCGAGGGCCGCAGACTCGAGTGTGCAGTATAAATCACGTATACGAGAACAATTCGTTATAACTGTGTTTGTACCATAGCTCTAATGATGTTCCTTTGTTCCCGCTTATGATATAATTTGCATAAACCTGAAGATCTGTGCAATAACTACCGGTATATTTCAGCCCTGCTATAAATGACCTCCGGTCCTCGAGAGGCAGTATAAAAATTTGCTATAATGTTGTGTGTGTTTTTTTACGAAATGTCGCTGGGTACACCGTGCTATAACTGCCAGGTCTGTCATTGATCTCTGTCGCTGGTTACACCGTGCTATAACTGCCAAGTCTGTCATTGATTTCTGTCGCTGTGTACACCGTGATATAACTGCCAGATCTGTCATTGATCTCTGTCGCTGGGTACACCGTGCTTTAACTGCCAAGTCTGTCATTGATCTCTGTCGCTGGGTACACCGTGCTATAACTGCCAGGTCTGTCATTGATCTCTGTCGCTTGCTTCTTTTTTCATTTTTTTTAAACAAACGTCTAGAAGCTAGAGCCATGTTACCGAAATACTGGTATCGTTTCACATTGGCTGAAATAGATACTCCAGGCAGAACGACAAAAAAAAGACCCACATGCAGACAAAGCACTATTTCACAAATTAATTAACAAACGAAGAGGATAACTTCATTATATCAACTAATTGTGGATGTTGAAACGTACTATAATAAACAAAAAACTGACACGTGGTTGCGGTTTCAATTTTTGTCTGCACAAAGGGTCAAGTCCTTTGTATTCCCGCCCGGCGCTAATTAAATATGAATATATATGTGTGAAACAGATGTTGATAAACAAACACAATGTAGGTGATGACACGCGCTGTTATCATGAAAACCGATACTTATTATTGATTCTGGTACTTTAATCGATACTAAAACAAAAAGCATAGAGTTCATCATGATACTGTAGGTAGCGCATTGGCCAACACAAACATTTCGAAACACTAGAACTTGAGTACATTTAAAAACATATCTGTGTTTGGATTATAAATTATTACAGACATTGATCTCGATGTCGTTTGTTATGAATCTTACATCTAACGATCACTAATCTTGCCAATTCTTTATATCAAGTTTATTTACACACTTTATAAAGTAAGCAATATTTTGATCACACGTTTCTGTGTAAGGGTTTAAATCCTGATAAGAAACTAATGGCCATTCTAAAGTAAAATATTTCCGTTCCATTCTTGATAAGTAGAAATGAAAATAGCTTTTGTATTTGGTCAAATTATCGCTGAAAAGACTTCTCTATTCAATTGTGTGTTTGAACATAAATTTACGATTTGAAAAAGAGAGAAACGAGTTAAAGGTATGGAAAGATCTTTCAATATATGACCTTGTTTAAAGAAAGGAAGGCGTTCTTTCATGTTAATGAAATTGGGGCGTATTGTTAAAGGTGTAGACGAATTTATTAACAAACGTAAAGCATGGCGTAATACATCTTATTATATCAGTGACTTAAGAATTGAATACATTTTATTTTTAAGCGCATTAACTTCGTTTGTTCGTCGCCATTTTAGAACTGTGCTTTCTGATTCAAACTGTTTTGAATAGAAACGCGTGAAAACATTGAAAAATATGATGTTGTACGAGAAGACGGAGAAAATTATGGAATACATTCTGAAAATGGAAATTATTGAAATATAAAAGTTGGCCGAATGCTTGCTGATTAAAATATCTCAGCATAAAATGATGGCTTTTAAAAGAGTTACGTGTGTGCGTGATTGTGGTCAACGATAAATTTACAAGAAGAACTGAACATAAGTATTTGTGATAAAATAAAAACAAATTGAAAAGAATCAAATGGATACCAGTCGTTCTGGAAAAAGTGATACTAGTAGAGGCAGTACGGTAAGCATACAGAATATAAAACAACGCTTAGTTAAGATTTAAGTTTAATTTAAAAATATTTAAAAAAATAAACACAATCAAACACTAAGTCATTTTGATTGTTTTGAAATTGTACATTGACACCTTTTATTTAAAAGTTGGGTAAAAAAATAAACAAAGTTAGGCAATGCATGCAGAGAAAATAAAAATTATTGTTTTACCATACTCAAAAATAATAGATTTGCACCATCACCTTTAACATGCACAAGAAATCGAAACACACACACACGCTGGCACTCACGCACACACAAATAAACACACTTTTAAAACATACATTAAATATACATCTACACATAGATTACACATATCTACAAACACATTAATATATTTTACACATGTTTTACATATATATCTACACATGCATTCGGTATAGCTAAACAAATATTGCATATATGTACACATACTTACATATATCTATACATACATTACACAATCATTGCATATATGTACTCGTACACATACGTTACATATATATACACATACATTACACATATCTACACACACATTGTATATATGTATTCGTACACATACATTATATATATACACACTCATTACACATATATACATAAACATTGCATATATTTGGACATACATTACATATATACAGTGTGGTTATTGACTATATTGATATATGGAAATACTTTTGAACTAACCACTTATACTAGTTCGAACTACATCTCTAGGACAAATAAGAAGCATTTATACTACATACAGATCTACACATACAGTACATAATCTACACATTCAATATACATATATATTAACATATGCAATATTAAAAACATATGTAGTTGGTTATCGCTATGAATGTCATTACCTTAATGTAATAGTTTAAAGATTAAGAAAATCAACTTAATGGTTTAATGTTAAGAAAATCAACTTAATGGTTTAATGATACTAGTAGAGGCAGTCCCAAACTGAACAATGATGTTTCTATAATGAAATAGGATTAGCATACAAGATATAAAGTGTTTTGAATATCTGGTGTGCACATTGGCAATGTTGGCATTGCTCTTTAAAATATCAATTAATATGTTATCAAGAAAGTATAATATAAATAAATTAATGCCCTGGCGTTATACGAACATGTCAACCTATAATCTGCCTCATTATTAAAGCTCAATCAATTTTCATTGAGGTATGAAACCACCAATTATTTTCCCCATCGACACCAATGTTAAAATGTCACATAGTAATGACTTGCTGCAACTTCAACTCAAGTATGGGTAATGCAGCAGTGTAAATTACAAACAGAAATATAGTTATCCACTTGAAAAATCATCAGATAAGATGGGGTCACAAATATAAGAAGGTTCTTGTTTATTTACTAAACAGATCAAGCTGTTTTTCATTGATAGTTGCTCACAAAGTGTATGCATAGATCGAAATTTGGAAAATGTTCATCAACAATCCAGTAAAACCTATCTACATACAACATAGACCTATGACGAGGCAAATAAAGTTTCTTCTTCTTCTTCTCCTTCTTCTTCTTCTTCTTCTTCTTCTACTTCTTCTTTTTCTTCTTATACATACAACAAGAAAATCGAATAGAGATGGGCTATAATCCCCTAATTATGACGCCCATTTACAACAAGCAAGGTTTACATTTGATAATAGGAACTACATTCGACACCTCGGAGGTTTATATTAAATTAGTAGTGGTAATCCTTGATACTATAACAGTTACAGATCAGACTACACCAATTACCAACCAATCAGTGAGCAGGGGAAAAGTTCCAGGGTATATTCGGATCTATTAGACAGAATCTCTTAATTTTGATTGGTTGACAAGGTAAACAAACCAAAAAATCTTGCTAAAAAAATTAAAAATACAACTTTTGAAGAGTACTTTATACATTTGTGCAATGTGTTCAAAATTTGTTGCGTTATCAAAAAAAAGAAGTATATTTTACATTTTCCTCATGTTCTACATGCAAGTAGGTGGGTCAGCACCATCCGACCCAACAGCTTTTTCAAAACATACTCATTGCATGGTTTGTGTATGTTTTTTTTATAAAACTAAGATAGGTCTTTCAAAACAAGTAAGCACAAATATAGCTTCTTATATTAGAGAACTCAGTACAGAGCTTAGCGCTATAATGTACGTCTATGAAAAATGAATTGGTGCAGTATGACCTACAGCTACGGCTTAATGGAGTAGATTGGGTCTATATGCGGCATATATGAATCTAAATACTCAAGGGCTATGTGCATGAACTTAGAACTCGCACAGTTACAGTTTAAGTTCACCGTGACCTTGACCAACTGAATTCAGTCTCAATGTGCCCAGTCACAATACAAACATGTATATATATATGAGCCGCAACACGCGAAAACGTCCCTTCGGACGTTTAGACGACAACGTCATAACGTAACAATTTATAACGTCGGCCGGTAATCAGTTAATTACTAATTAAATTTCTCGCCACTTCTGTGTTTTACGTAATTATTATATCATAGGGAATATGTTTCTTAATATAAATAGTTGATGCTATAGAAAATGGTAATTTTTTATGTTTTTTGTTGTTGTTTAATGAACGACGTTGTCCAAGACGACGACGTCAGCGTCAAAATTAATGGTGAATACGATCTTTAATTTTCAAATTGAGATAAAATCACTTTTAATTAAGATATCAACATAAAATAAAGAGATTTTGAAAGAGAAAATCACCGTGTTTCATAAACATAAAAAAACATAAAGTGTGAAATTTTTGTCTGAAGGGTCGTTTTCGCGTGTTTCGGCTCATATATATATACATACGGTAAAGAGTAGTAATAGTTACATGACCCTTTCTGGAGCACTGGATCATCACAAGGATTCCGGGAAGATACGTATTTAAAAATATAAATGTTAGACAAATTATCAACCAAACAGTGCTTAAACAAACAAATATCGAGCGTTTTCGGCTTTTATTGCCTTCTTCAGGATACATACAAAAAAAGGAAAAGCAAAAACATAAACCAATTAATAAACCAATTAATAAACCAATTAATACTATAAGCGTGCGCTTTATGTGCCTATGTCAGCATTAGTATAACACAGTTGTGGGGTGGTAACAGTGTATGTGTACAAGACAAATATATATATATATAGGGAGAAATATATACAACGTTTCATGAAGATCATTTCAACAAGAATTAAGAATTTAACATAGCAATGACGTGGACGTAGCTTTTACCCTCTCGACAGCGAAGTTGGGGTACAGTATACTCTATTTGCTTTCGAATAGTCGAGGTTTTGACAAATATATAACATTTTCTTTTCACTATAATTATAAAGTATCACTAACGATCGATTCTTGTTTGTGGTTGTACAGTCAAATATTGCAAGTCCGATCAAATCCATAATTATCGACCACCGCAGAGAAAATGTGACATCCAAGAGTGCAATTTTGTATCAATTTCCTATAATTATATATCTATTTAAAAGAGATAGTTCGATTATTTGTTCTGACGTGTAAGTGACTAACACACGGCATTCAGGTTAGGTTATGTCTCAGGTCTGTCCTGGTGGTCCGACTTAACGACGTATATATACACACACACACACACATACACACACACACACACCCACACACACACCCACACCACCCACCCACACACACACATAGATCTTGGGTATATTGTGGGTAGGTGAGGTCGGAAGGTGTGAAAAACGAAGCGGTTAATGACAAAATACACGTATAATAATCAGTTAAGTTTTGATATCATACCGTATGCTTTTTCGATTAAAAAAGAAACTATGTATTTAAAATTTGAATTAATTAATAGTCGCACCAACAACTAAGGTCATATGGTAACATTCCAGCTTCCATTAGTGGAGCAAGACCCCAGGTGCCCCTCTGGGCAGTTTTCGTGCACGGGCGGGCACCTGGGTAGAACCACCGACGTTCCGCAAGCCAGCTGAATAGCTTCCCTCACATAATGTATTTAACTAAATCTGATAATGTACAACACTAATCCATGCACACATATAGGCTAATTATGGTGGCACACGATATTTTTGGATTATTTTTAATCTCAAAATATGCCAGATCTGAAGATATGCTTAAAACTACCAGTATAAGTATACCTCAAAATAACTTATAGAAGTACACTGCAACACGTGTAACTATGCCTCAAAATAATCCGTACACGTATACTTTAAAATATATTGTGGAAGTTAACCTTTCAAAAATGTGGTTGACAAGAGAGACTAGTAAACGTCAGTTAGATCCCACAATGCGACAAAAAAAGGACAGTTATAAGCGACAGAGAGAATAACACAAGCCATTTATAACCGACGGAGAGACTACAGTTATAAGCGACAGAGCGAATTACACACGACATTTATAACCGACGGAGAGACTACAGTTATAACCGACAGAGGGACTAACAAGCGATAGTCATAATGGACAGACAGGCTACAGTTAAAACCGACAGAGGGACTGAAAAACGACATGTATAGCAGAGACTATAAACATTTATAACCGATAGATAGACTACAGTTATAACCGACAGAGAGACTAACAAACATAGTTATAACTGACGGAGGGACTAACAAACGACAGTCGTAACAGAGAGACTAACAAACGACAGTTATAACCGACGGAGAGACTAACAAACGACAGTCGTAACAGACAGAGAGATTAACAAACGACAGTTACAACCGACAGAGAGACTAACATAGGGAGGAAATAACTGATATATTTGGCAAAATAGGTCAAATTGTGATACAAGCATGAACGTTGGCAGAATGATCCTCTAGCGTGTCCTGATCATGCTAAGAACCTGAGCCACTTCATTTTCACCTTATTTCAAAATGATCATGCATTTTCAAAATGGCCGCCAAAATGGCCTAAAAGTTCAAAAAATGCTACCATATCAAAGTATTATGCAGAAACTGGTAGTAAAACGTTATTGTATGATGCGTTGTTTATAAATTATATACTAAAGAAAGGCTATTATCGTTTCAAACAGTTTCTTAGTTACACTATAATCGTATATATCCTAAATCCCCCCCTCCCCCCCTCCCCCCCTCCCCCCCCCCCCCCCCCCCCATTTATTATCGACATGTTTTGCATTTTCGGAGACACATGAACATAAATACACCATTTACTGTCGCATCCGCTTTAAAAGTCACAGCTACCGTCATAGTATAGATAAGTGTGCACACATTAAGGAAAACATTTTATAGGAAACATTTTATTTTGATATTTACATGTATTCATTGTTGCGTGGGTAGAGCAAACTTAGCTAAATGTCGAGTGTTCAAAAACATACCTGTATAAAACTATTAGTAACCCGGATATTTTCTGATTAGATTATTAATGTAATTGGTCCCCATCTAAGTATTTTAGAGGTACGTAGATAGAAACGTGTTCATTTGACAGAGGCTTCTTCATTTGTTAACGAAGGAAATATAGATTTTAGTTTACAAAATGGTTTAACATCACATTTGAGCGTGTCAGAATTGCGCTTTACGTGGTACCATAAAGATATACAATTCCAAGTTCACACGCAATTTACATTACGATACGGCTCGCTTGATACCTTGTTCCCCGAGCTACTGTACACGCTTTAAGGACCTCTTAAAAGTACATTCCTTTTATACATAATATACTTCAAACTAACGATGTTTTACTCCTTTTTTATCAAGTTACACATTAACTTTGAATCGATTGCATCATTACTGTTATCATATAATCTAAATGTATACCACATTTAATGTACTTTTAAATTGTATAATTTAACATGTTAAGAGTTGTTTTTTTAAAGAGGAAAACTGTGTTTATGAGCATTAAGGATCGTTATTATACGTAAGGGGAAACATCAAATTAAGTAGACGCTTAAAACGGGATAGGGCGAGTCTATTTTCGATGTGGGATGCACGCCTTTTTTTGTTTGCTGTTTTCCTTTAAAATGAATTAGATTTAAAATCATTATCATAATTATTACTATTGGTTGAGTAATACATTGTCATCCGATATTCATGACGTTTTTTTTTACGTCTTTCGAAATGTTATGCTCGAGAACAATTTGACAGTGTATATTGTTTGTCTTCATAAACCATCCCTACTGTCCCCTAAAGAATAATGAGTGAATACATACATAAACGAACGAATGAACGAACGAATGAACTATGGAGCAACGGAGTCAGCAACCTGCGTGCCTATAGAACTTTAGGCCTCCGGGGACGCAGGTTGCAGAGGCGGGGTGGCCCAAAGACAGGACCCCGGCCCAGTAGCGGATGTAGGCAACAACACCACCTAGCGGATGTAGGCCAGCACCACTCCAGACAGCACATCACCGCCGCAGCGAAACAACTTAAATTAGAGCGAGAGCGACAACCATCAACACATCAACAATAGAACCGACGCAGTCATCACATCACACAGACACAACCTACACACCACAACGATGAAAAGTGCAGACATAATGCCGGGTCAACGTGGGATTCTTCACGGGGGCCCATATGGTAGAGGCACTCTAATCCTTAGAACAAGAAGGAAGGAAACGAATGAACTCTTCTCTGTGGACACCGACACGTGCACGTCGTGGGGAAGGCACTACAACACTGTTGGTTGCACCCGCGTGTAGTTTGTGCGTTGGATCCCGGCAGTGTTGTTGATCAAGATTGGTGTCGTATCCTCTGTCCTGCCCGCCATGGAACATCGCCAGGAACAAGCACAGAAGAGAAGCAGTTAGCTGAGCGCCGGCAGCCTGTATGAGTGAATGTATGGTTTGACACATATCGGCTTTGTACATATAGAATGAAAGGTCGGCGACTCAGCAGCTGAACGGATCTGACGTAGGGAAGCCTGGCGATGTACATGGAGCAGGGTATCCAACAACCTGCGTGCCTGAAAGGATTTTAGCGAACCAGGGACGCAGGTTGCAGCGGCGGGGATGGCCCCCAAAAACACAACACCCAGACGGCCCAGTAGCGTATGTAGGACACACCAGTAGAGGATGTAGGAACAACACCGAAGCAGCCAACACTCACCGCCACAGCGAAACAACACAGAGCGTAGCGACACAACACAACTCACCACAACTGAATCGACGCAGACACACCACGCAGATACAACTCAACACTCAACAAGAAAAAGACCACACATTATGCCCGTGGCGTACCGGAATTCTCTGGTGTCACATATGGGCGGAGGGTCTCTAAAACTTAGAATTAACAACAACAACAACAACAACAACGAATGAACGAACGAACGAACGCAAGCACGCACGTACACACGCACCAACGAACGAACGAACGAACGAACTAACGGGCGGGCGGATGGATGGACGGACGGACGGACGGACGGATGGATGGATGGATACAACCATAAATCAATTCAAGCAATGAGGAATGAAATAATAAGGAGAGACGGAATTAAGAACGACGTATTAACAAAACAAGCGTGCTCAGCAATAAGGGAAGAAGTCATAGTAAACAATACAACAACAAGCCGACAATGTGTTATCACAATCTTGATCTGGGTTTAGTATAAGAAGTGGGTCAACAACTATCGTTATATAATTCCCCCACACAACGAAACTTAATTGCTTTGATGAGTTTGATGGAGATAGGCAGGGAAATCCCGGTAATCTTTATTAATAGTAGCGTTTTAAAGCATAATATTTACTCACACTAATCTGTAAATACTTTATCGTTGGTCTGAGGTACGATGATATTTGCCTTTGTGGAAATTGATATGGAAATAATGCTGAAATACCATTCAAACTGAGTTTAATTAGTTTTTTGTTTAATTCCTCGTCAATGACATTTTACTTCTGGGTTAAAGAAACTAACCCGCCAGCTCAACTTGTAAGTGAGAAAATGTCGATTCTTACGGATGACGGGAAGTATACGGTACTGGTGTGCCTCTACCAAAAAACATAAAAAATCGACCGTCATATATGGCCCTAAAATGCGCTAAAAATACGTAAAACACCATTAAAACAATCCAATTTGACTATTGACCTTTTTTTGTGTTGCCTTAGTGTTTTTGTGGGCAAACAAAATGGCAAAATAAACAGTTAACACTCGGTGTACCTCAGCGTAGCCACAGGCACCCGGCACAGAGCTAGGATAGTAAAAGATGGATTTGAGTGGTTAAAATATTAATTAATTGAGTTCTGGACCCCCAAAATTTCCTAAATCCGAACTCCAGCGGGACAAATATTGCATCTTTTTCTATTAGACCCGTAGAGCACCTGGTCAACGTATTGCCTCTATCGCTACATAATGTGTTGTTTGGCTGGCATAGCTCGGGAGCACTGTTTTGCCGTTCCATGCTTTATTGGGCAATTGGGCGCAGTCCGTGGAAACGGCTCTCTTGCTTTATATCCTTGTTTACCATTGCTATATATCTACGTTTCTTTATAACTGATTGAGTGTTGGTGTGCGGCACAGTGGTTGCTCGTTGGACTTGAAACCGGAGTACCCGAGTTCAATCCTCACCGGTGCCAGTGTTGCCTGTATTGTGAAAATGTATACATGACTACTGTACCCAGTGTTGCCCGACAAACTGTGAACATGTATATAATTACGATTACTGTACCCAATGTAATGTATTGTCGTGGGATATGAGGTCTTTGATCTTCGAACATATTTACTTTGTGTTGAGAGATTCTTAAGTACTATCTGATTTCATTATATTTGTCATTGTGGAATCAATTTAACGGCTATTAATTAAAATAAATAGGCCATCTACCATTTGCTATCTAATAAATCTTTGGTATACATTAGTAGAATTAAAAATAAATGAATTTGTCAAAGTTCAATTAAAAACCGATTATGCGTGTGACTTCAGGCTATAATTTATTAAATTGGCATATTCATGTCTATTAATGAATGGATGAAATGAGGCTGTTCATCACTAATTGTTTAGGAATAAAGCGCTAGTAGTAGCAGGCATGTCAGTTTTGTGGTGTGTAATACGCAGGCATATCAGCCGTGTGGTGCGTAATACACAGGCGTGTCCGCCGTGTGGTGTGTAATATACCGGCATGTGAGCCGTGTGGTGCGTAATACACAAGTATGTCAGTCGTGTGGTGTGTTATACGCAGGCATGTCAGCCGTGTGGTGTGTAATACAACGACATGTCAGCCGTGTGGTGCATAATAAAATACATAGGCGTGCCACCCGCAAAAATCGCACTAGCCAGGTACTAGATACATAGCTAAATAGCCCCTAACAGTAACTATCTATAACGGAACCTGTGTAAACTGACAAGGACAAACCAGAAGACGCCGCCGATCGAACCACTAACGCTTGCAGGTGAAGCAAACGTTCTACATTTTCACCGCATATACCAGAACAAAATAACGCGCTTATAAACTTATACAATTGTTGAACTAAACTAATTGAATTCTACTTCGTAATAAAACATATGCATAATTATTAACTATGATTTGTTCTGGGCTGACGTGACCCAGTTGTTAGCACGGTGAAATCCCGCGTACCCGGATTTTCCACGGTGTGTTTTGGGGCAAGACACTTTCCCTTAACCTCGTCCGTCGGATGGGGACGTAAACCAAGCGTTCGTTGGTTTCCTATGTATTCACTTCCTATGTATCCACACCCTATGTATAGGTCGGCTCTAAATACTACTAGTAACATAATGACTAAATAATATAATTAGCGTCTCCGTGGCCGAGTGGTTAACGACGTTGAGTTGTAAACTTTCTCGACTCTCACCGCTGCGGGTTCGAATCCCACTGTAAGATCGACATGTAAGTGAGGAAGTGTCGATTCTTACGGATGGCGGGAGGAGAACTGGTTCTACCCAGGAAAAGTGGGTGGTCTACCTCCACCACAAAAACATTCGACCGTCATATATAACCTTACGTGTTCAAAATGACGTAAAACACCATACAAACAAACAAACAAATAACATAATTATACTGAGCTGTAGTAGTAGTAGTAGTTGTAGTAGTAGTAGTAGCAGTAGCAGTAGTAGTGGTAGTGGTGGTAGTAGTAGTATAGTAGCAGTAGTAGTAGTAGTAGTAGTAGCAGTAGTAGTAGTAGTAGCAGCAGCAGCAGTAGTAGTAGTAGTAGTAGTAGTAGTAGTAGTAGTAGTAGTAGTAGTAGTAGTAGTGGTAGTAGTAATGTAGTAGTAGTAGTAGTAGTAGTATTAGTAGTAGTGGTAGTAGTAGTAGTAGTAGTAGTAGTAGTAGTAGTAGTAGTAGTAGTAGTAGTAATAGTGGTAGTAGTAGTAGTAGTAGTAGTAGTTGTAGTAGTAGTAGTAATGTAATAGTAGTAGTAGTAGTAGTGGTAGTAGTAGTAGTAGTAGTAGTAGTAGTAGTAGTAGTAGTAGTAATAGTGGTAGTAGTAGTAGTAGCAGCAGCAGCAGTAGT